>JAXFYN010000038.1:0-262132 GCA_036172215.1 Camellia granthamiana | reverse complement strand
AGGCTTGAGCCTGGTTACACAAAATGGTTATTCAAACCCACACACATACAACCCTTGGCTTACACACAGAGTCACAGCAAAATGAGAGTCTCATACTCTCAACACACATTTCCTCCCCTTTAGTTAGGCGGCATCACCACATCTTTTCTTACACAAAAATCCCGTAGGGTAAGCACAAAGCCCAGTAGGAAATCCTTAACAAAGTATATACATTTTATACAAGTCTCAAGAGATGAAATGCACATGTCATGCTATGCCCTTTTGAAAGAAAATCACATCTTCATCTTTGAAAACCATCATGCTCAATGATGTCATGCAATTTCAATTCTTCAAAACTTAACAATTCATTTCAAGAGCGGTAAATACGACTCTGGTAATCCCTAGGTCAACGTCTGCAAGTAGATTATACAAGTACTACCAATTTGTCATTTTTACCAGTATTAACCAAAAGGCTCGACACCTATCCGCGTGGGTTTTCGGTCATTCATCCTGAACTCTCAGGCCAACTTATTCAATATCACCTACACCACCTATCAAGACTTACCAACGTATTTACCCCAAAACCATTCCATGAAAACTTGTTTCTTAGCATTCTTTTCTCAATGCAAGTTTTCAAATCAACTTTCAAAGTTTAATGTAATCAAATGAATTGATATGCCAATAACACAAGATGAATATAAATACTGTTATTCCAATTCATCATTTTTATAAATACTGTTATTCCAAGTTTTCAACGTTTTGAACAATAATTTCCAAAATGAACAAAAATTCTCATATTCCCTAAAATTCATCATTTATATAAATATAAATAAGAAATTTTCTAAACATCCATTTATTTTGACACACAAAATAAATATAACAATATTATTCATGGATTTTCAGTCTCATAAAAAAAAAATTCCCAAATTCTAGATTTTCTCACCAAAACTATACAACTCAAATCTTTTGAAAGAAAACTTTCCAAAATCATCTTTTCTTCAATCAACGAAGATCAAAACCTATAAGATCATTTTAAAAGAACAAGAGACAAACCCACTTTCAAAATCGCTCAACTTCTTGAATCAACAATCAATTTTCAAAGCTATCGAAAGATAATTTCAAAAATCATATGGATCTTGCAAAAATATATATATAACTCTAAGAAAATCCCTACCTCAAATTTTGAAGAAGAAATGAGATGAAACCCCCAAAATCAACGGTGTCAAAACTCAATCTTCACTGCACACAATGAAACTCTTGAGAAGTTAACCAACTTTGATGAAGAACTTATGGCAGAACTCTAATGGATCTTGAGAAATGAAGGTTTTGATCCAATTTGGCGTAGGGAAATGTAGAGAGAAGGGAGAGAAAAGGGTTTTTGGAGAGAGAGATATATACAAAAGTGATCTGAAATATCAGATTCACGAATTGATATAACATGGTCCGCTCGAGCGTAGAAAGCCCCGCTAAAGTGTCAAATACACTTTCCCAGTACTTTTGCAGACAGATTAAACTTCTGAAACCAAACATTCTTCGCTCGAGCGCATAAACGGTCGCTCGAGCGAACAAGCAACTTCTAATGTATTTTGCATTTTTACTTCAGGGGCGCTGCCCCTCAACCTCGCCAGGGCGCTATCCCCTGGACCCCCGCGAGCTGACCGGGCAGCTCGATCCCCGTCAGGGCGTTGCCCTTGGACCCGCCAAGGGGCGCTGGCCCCTGGACCCCTATGAGCTAACCGGGCAGCTCGATTCCCGACATACTCAACGAAGTGGCAAAACTGGGATCGCTACATATGCAAAATGAATTTCACAATACAACCACCAAAAGATCGAATGAACCTAAATTTGACAAGCACTCCTTCTGTATCGACTACTGTTTAATAAACTACAAGAGTTGCCAAAAAACCCCAAGAATGGATTTTCACAATACAATCAATAGCACTCCACTTGACCTAATGATGATTCTCACTAAAAAATTTAGAAATGTAGAATGTGTAGACGAAAGAGAAACCAGCCTTCGAATGACGAGTTCACTCCGTTGATGGCCATAGTTGGAGCCTGGAAAATTAATTTGATTAGAAAAATATGCATTTAGGTTTGATATATCGATAAAGGAAAATTATCAGAGCATATTCACTACAATTTATACTTACCATCTTTGTCCAAATTCAAAGATTATGCGTAGCCATCAAGGTTGTGCATGGATTCCCCACCTAGGAATAGGATGTGTTTCTTCTTGCAAGCTACTCTACCAAATTAAATCAAAGAAAGTGCGATCTGCAAAAGAAATATGATTTGGCCTAATTTAGTTTTCTTATACTACAAAAGGAAAAAAAAAATCACAACAAAAGCAAATAAAACAACATATTCAATAATTTATGTTTTCTAACATAAGATATCATATGTTAAAAGGGCTATGACTCCCTGAAGTGTAAGACAAACTCCGAGACACTGCCTAAAGACAAATTGATTTATAAATTTCTACAAACTTTGATGCTTTTTGAAGTATCCTAGACCAAGCACTTTAAACTAAGAACCCAAGAGTAAGCTCCACATAATTCAAAATTCAAGGCATCAAGTATGCAATTTTCACATGTTTCGTTGGCTCCCAATTGAAATGAGGAAGATCAGAATAAGTTGGTAACACAAATATTAGATTCTGAAACAGACTGAATTAAAAAAGAAAGGGTGGGAGGGGGGTGAACTTAATTCCTTAAAAACAAACATTAAACCTCTCTCCTATATTGTAATGGAATTTTCACCTTTTAATATTTATGTTTGCCTGATTTCTTGTAATTTGGATGAGATGCCAGTTATGAACATTAGGTTTTCAGCCTGCTTTTTGTCAAAAGAAGATAAAAAGATCAAATATGTGTGTGCGAGTGAGCGCGGGTGTGTGTGTATGCGTGCGCGCGCGCGTGTGTTTGTGTGTGTGAGTGTGAGAGAGAGAGAGAGAGGGGAAAGAATACCATCCGGAAATCTTGAGGTTCACTCGATTTTTGTCATGTTTGTTTTAGCTTTGCTAGCTTTCCTTTTCAACTTGGAAGCACTTAGCCCTTGCAATAGCGTACGCTGATCCAGCTGATGCGAGAGTTCTAGCTCAAGCACCTATTTATAGCAAGCTACCTTCATTCAATTCAAATATCAAATAGTGATTGCGCCAATTCTTTACATTAAAGAAAGATTAGGCTTGCTAATTATATAAGTGTCATACTTAATCAATTAGGGATAGAGGGAGAATACCACCTACAAATCTGCTGCTACACTTGATCTTCGTGACCCAAAACTGCAGACAAAATTAGTCTTTTGGCTTCACATGCAAAATAATTTGTACATGAATACACGTTTCAAGATGGGTTAGAGATGACTTGATGGGTTATTTAACTATGTACATGAACCAAACTTGATTTGTAGATTTAAAAAAAAAAAAAAAAAAAATAGGCAACAGAATGCTATATGTAATTTGTTAGATGCTCCAAGTAACAAATCATATATTGAAGTGTCTCAAAACAAAGAAACTAATATATATATACACATACATATAGCCAATATGCAGAAAAAGGTAGGCATTAACAAACAAAATTAAAATTGAATTGAACTGAACTGAGTCATTCGATTTGAACTCTAAACAAGAACTACATGCATGATTCAATCCTCCAAGTGGAATGTTGTTGCAACTTCATCTTTAGATTAATTGCCTCCTGCTCAAACTACCTTTGCCCATGCAACAAATCAATATGACTAACCAAAGTGTTATAATTGGAAATGTCAACTCAACTCAGGTGACTTTTGCATACTCTAGGTTACATCTGTGAGAACAGTGTTGTCCGTTTTGTGAGAACGGTTTCCTTTTAGAATTAGAACTTAGTGTTCTGTATCTAATAGCATTCTATATCAGTGATGTATTTGTTCTATATCCACGCTCACCGCACCATGTAAGTTTTCTGAGCGAAACTGTATATTAGACTAAAAAATAAATTGAACAAAGAATACATCACTTATATAGAACACTAATTCCTAATCCTAAACAAATACATCATTGATATAGAATGCTATTAGATATAGAACACTAAGTCCTAATCCTAAAAGGAAATTGTTCTCACAAAATGGAGAACACTGTTCTCACACCCCCATTCAAACTCAAGGTGTTTTAGCAGAAAACACTAAGAGTTTGTCAAGAAAAAACTGAAACCGAGTAGTGATGTGAGTCTTGGTGAAGAAATCAGTAAGTTGCAGAGTCGAAGAGACAAAATGAAACGAGATAAAGTCAGACTATAGATACTGACGGATGAAGTGACAATCAACATCAATATGCTTTGTCCATTCATGAAAGATAGTGTTATGAGCAATTTCACTAGCACTTCAGTTGTCACAATAGAGACAGGTTAGGAAAGACTAAGGGATGCCCAAGTCAGACAAGAGACCATGAAGCCAAACAATTTCAGCAGTAACATGAGAAATAGCACGATACTCAGCTTCGGCAATAGAACGGGCAACAACAGTTTGTTTCTTGCTTTTCCAAGAAATCAGGGAATCGCCAAGAAACATACAGAAACCAGAAATAGATTTACGATCATTAACATCACCAGCCCAATCAGCATCAGCATAGGCCACTAAATCGAAGGAAGAAGTAGAAGAGAATAGCAAGCCCTGAAAGATAGTACTGCGAAGATAACGAAGAATCCGAAGCAAAGTAGCCCAATGTGTAGAACGAGGAGTAGAAACAAACTGACCAACCACATGGACAACATAGGCAAGATCAGGGCGAGTAACTATCAGATAGACTAAACAACCCACAAGCTCACGATGTAATGTAGGATTATCTAGAGGAACACCATCAATAGTGTTGAGCTTCACATTAAGCTCATTGGGGGTATCAGAAAACTTAGTGTCAGTAAGTCCGGCACAATGGATAACCTCATTGGCATACTTAGCTTGGGATAGAAAGTAACCCTTGGGAGAAAAAGCCACCTCAATACCAAGAAAATACCGCAATGGTCCCAAATCATTCATTTTGACGGTGCAGAAGAGATGCTGCTTGATCTCAGAGATAGCACAAGAGTCAAAGCCAGTGATGATCATATCATCCACATATAGTAAGAGAGCAACAAAACCAGCCGACGTATGTCTCAAAAATAAAGTAGAGTTGGAAGTAGAAGGATGAAACCCAAGCTCAGTAACAGTAGTCTGAAAGCAATCATACCATATTCTTGAGAGAAAACTTTGGCAACCAGACGAGCTTTGTAGCGCTCAAGAGAACCATCAGAATGAGTCTTGACTTTGTAGACCCATTTGCAACCAACCAAATTCTTACCAACAGGCAAAGGAACTAACTCCCAAGTACTAGTTTTTTGTAAAGCAAACAACTCATCCTCCATAGCTTGAACCCAATGAGGATCCTGACAGGCCTCCTTATAAGACTAAGGTTCTACAAAAGAGTGAATAGCAGACAAAAATGTACGATATGAAGCAAAAAAAACAAGTATTAGACCAACCCAACCTGTTTGGAGGATGACACACTCGAGGAGGATATCGGTGTGTAGCAAAATCAAAGTCGTCAGAAGCAGGAGGATCAGCAGTAGGGGCAGAGAGATCTAATAGAAGAGGAGCCTTGCGACGAGAATAAACTAACAACAGAGGACGAGAAGATACCAAAGGAGGAGAAGTAGCCAGAGGTGAAGCAGGAGGAGAATATGGAATAAGCTCAGGAGTAACTATGGAGATGTACTCATCAGACGAGACCTCAGAAGGAAATGGATCAATATGAACCAAATCCTCTTTGGAAACTGGGGCGGTGAGAGAAGGAAGTTGAAAGTAAGACGTTCGAAAAAGGCAACATGGTGGGAGACATAAAGGCAACGGGAAATAGGGTCATAACAGCGATAACCTTTCTAAGTGAGACTATAACCCAAAAGGACATATAGGACAGACCGGGTGCTAAGTTTGGTCCTATCTTTACAGGGTAAAAAGACAAAACAAGCAGACCCAAACACACGAAGGAAGGAGTAATTAGGAAGTTGAGAAAACAGAGCCTCATAAGAAGACCGACCAGAAAGAAGAAGGGTAGGCATACGGCTGAGAAGAAAAGCAGCAGTAAGAACTGCCTCACCCCAAAACAGAGCCGGAACGGAGGCAGAGTCCGACTAGCCGTCTTAAGACGGGTTTCCTCGGAAAGAAACTCACGAACAATAGCATCCACAAAGGGAAGAGGAGATCAGTGAAGGATGCCACCTCGAATTGCCTCATATGGAGGGGAGAGAGCCGTTAAGAATTGCACTAAATGACCTGTAACGCCCCCATTTTCATGCCCAAATGGTGATACACTAGTCATGGCTCTTTAAAGTAAAACTGATAACAAATCCTCATACTTGCATTACATGATGTAAATAGTCTTCATTGCGATAATACAATTAATCCAACAACATTAATTAAACAACAAATACCCCCAAGGGTTTACAAGTTCCAAGGCCTGAGCCTGGTTACACAAAACTGTTATTCAAACCCACACATATAAAGCCCTTGGCTTACAATCAGAGTCACAGCAAACGAGCACACTATGCTCTCTTCACACACTTCCACACCCTCAGTTAGGCGGGATTACCACATCTTTCCCTGCACAAAAATCTCGTAGGGTGAGCATAAAGCCCAGTAGGAAAGTCCTTCACAAAGTATATACATTTTATACAAGTCTCAAAAAAAAAGTGGATGCACATGCCATGCCATGCTCTTTTGAAAAAAAATAAGAACACATCTTCATTTATTCAAAAACTATCATGCTCAATGATGTCATGCAATTTCAATTGTTCCACATTTATCAATTTTGTTCAAGGGGCGGTAAATACAACTCTGGTAATCCCTAGCTCAGTGTCTGCAAGTAGATTATACAAGTACTACCAATTTGTCATTTTTACCAGTATCATCTGGAGGGCTCGACACCCATTCTTTGTCATTTTACCAGTCACAAGTTGGAAGGCTCGACACCTATTCCGTCATTTTTACCAGTCACAAGCTGGAAGGCTCGACACCCATTCCGTCATTTTTACCAGTCACAAGCTGGAAGGCTCGACACCCATAATCCACACTACCTGTCAAGACTTACCACCGTATTTACCCAAAAACCATTTCATGAAAACTCATTTCTCAACATTCTTTCTCAATGCAAGTTTTCAAATCAACTTTCAAGTGTAATGTAATGAAATGAAATGATATGCCAATACCATGTTAAAAATGCAATGCAATATTTCTTTCACTTTCAATACTCCCACACAATATTCCCATTGTGATCAAAATTCTCATCTCAATGCAATTTCACAAGATGAATAAATACTTTTATTTCAATTCATCAAAGAAATAACATAATTCCCACATTTCAAATAATCTTAACAATTTAGTCATCTCAAGACTATATTAATACTTTTAAACAACAATGCCCAAAATTTCAACAATTCTCATATTCCATGAAAATATCATTTATATGTAAATAAATAAACAATTTTTAAATATCATTTATTTTGGCACACAAAATAAATATAGCAACATATTCTAAAAATTTTCAACATCTTTGTTAAAAATTCCCAACTTCTAGATTTTCTCATCAAAAGCCATTCACCTTCAAATATTTGAGAAGATCTCACCAAAAACATCTTTCTTTCATCAACATAATTCAAAAACCCTAACTTTCTATTTTTAGAAATAAGAAAGTAAACCCACTTTCGAAAATCAATCATCTTCTTGAATCAAAAATTCATTTTTATCAAAACAAATCAAAAGATGATCTCTAAAATCATTTAGATCTTGCAAAAACATATATATAACTCAAAGAAAATCCCTACCTCAAGTTTGACGAGGAGGCATGCAAAACTCCAAAGCACTTCAATTTACGACCCCAACAAAATTTGTAACAGCCATGCACGTGGGGTCCACTTCAATTACTAAATCTGACAGCCCATAACACAATCTCACAACAGAGATATATGGGTCAAATACCACCTATTTTTGGCCTCAAGAACTTTAATTTCTTAGCCTCCATTCCAAATGTAACTTCACAAAGAATGAAGTTAGAGTAGCTCGAATATGGATTGAGAAATGGTATTTCTTTTTAAAAGCTTGAAGAGTCTCAATTTCTGAATTAAGCATCTAATTCTTCAACCATCAATATCCCTACTCAATTTCGTTCTCTGACAAGATTAAGTGCCAAATAACTAGCTTACACGGCCACAGGGAGAGAAACAGACCATTGATGTTTGTTTACTTTTCTTCAATTTAATGACTATCCAAGTCCCAAACAGTCATTCGGAAAAATAACAAGAATACACACTGAATTATGGATGGCTCCACTTGAACTTCTTCAAAGAATATACACTGTATCCTCGTGTATCATAATTTTATCATCTCCGAGTTTCTCTAACAGAAACATGATCTTTGCTACAAGAGCTGCCACTCCTCCAACAGTTGAGGTGAGCATATCAAGCACGTTGCAATTGAACACAATAACTCCGACTCAAATTGGCTTGACAAGTGACCACCCCATAGTAGACTCTCATTGCCAAAATCACCACAAATACGAAACCAAACACCATCCCAGCAATGGCACCTGCTCCCACTCATCTCCCACCCATTTCCGATCCTGTTGGTTTGCTCTCATATGCCAGCGCTGATTCCACTGTAGCTGCTAGAGCCAATGGTGAGCAAATTGTTGCTGCATATGGGTATCGGGTAATTGGCTGATCATCATTAGTGTTTTGGTGAAAGAAATTAAATGCTGATGGTGAGAAAGCTGTGGGGTTCTTATAAGCAAACCCGTGTGGAGCTCGATCTTGAGCCCTGAGACCCAGCAAGCTTCTCAAACTTCTTTACCCAATCCTCCATCATGCATCCTTCCTGAAATCCTCTGCAAAGCTTTCAAAGAGACTCGCTCAATGAATATAGCAATTTGACTTCTCCAATGTTGGCCCTCCATCACTCTCATCTTAACTAACAGGAGTGATCCAGGTCTGGTTTGACATGGCCGGACCGATCACTGAAGTGGATCCGGTTACTTGACCCAAACATTGTTACACTTTATAACTCTTCAGTGCTCCAATACCAGTAGCAACGGCTCTTGATCTGAATACTATTGGATACTCAATCCACACGCATGAGATAGAGAGAGGGAGATATACCTTACACTCTTTTATTATTCATTCTCCACCTTGCTTTTGAACAAAAGACCAGAGAGAGAGAGTAGAATGATTCTAAATTTTGCTTTCTAATAGACCCACCGAAAGTGTAAAAAAAAATAAACAGCCCATGTGCATGCTTTGGTTCCCCCAATTCATGCACACTACTTGTCTCTCTCTATTATCTCTAAATAGAAAATTATCTCTAAATAGAATAATATAAATATACCATCCACATGTTGCTGTCGTGTGTAATGCTTATGAGTTATTCTTAGCTACACACCAGAACTCACTTCTCTCATTGTTTTAGAAAAAATATTCTTCATGACTCCCTTTCCTCATAATAACCTGAAACTTTAATTCATGATTTTACCAAAAACAATTCAAGGAGGGCCCTTCACAACTATCCTGTCTCCACCCAAAAAGCACATTAATTATTCTATCCACCATCTCCTATTTTTAAATACTTTCCCACCGAAAATGAGCATGACCCCTTACAAATTATATTCCACCAGATTTGAACAAACTTAGCTGGAATGTAACCACACTCCTAATGTGAGATATCTATATAAAATATATATATATATATATTCTTTACACCATCCCATAAAAATTTTATTTTATATAAATTCAGGTCATCACAACCTACCCTCCTTAAAGAAATTTCGTCCTCGAAATTAAACTCAAGTAATGTAATACATTCTACAGTCGCCCACAAACTTACTCTGGTACTTATTAATGCATCAACAAAATTTCTTTGGTTATAAAAACCCTTACTAGTATAAACCATTAAGTGATCCTTCTATCCACATCAATAACCCACAGCAACAAAATAGGATATAATCCCTTAAGTATAATAAAATGACTCCCCAAAATATCAAGACGCCATACCTAATTGGCGATAACCCAACTTTAACGAACTATCTCCATCACCTGATGCACAATGTATCCAAAGGCCAAAATAACTGTCACTATTCTGATACCTTAACTAAACGAAATAATAACTCTTTAAAAGCACTAACCACCAACTCAAATAGTGACCGTCAACCGTCACATAACAGACAATACCTTACCAACACTGTTCTACATCACACTAATATTATGATAACTCACGAGGTCAAACACAAATTATGCATATGCCATTACCACGACGGAATATTCCGTTAGCTGACGTCATTGCGCGTAAGCAAAACACGCAAAAAGAAAAAAATAAGGCACGAATACAGAGATAAAGGGTTTCGAACCCCTGACTTCAAGCTCAGGCCACAGTCCAAACCACTAAGCTAAACCACTGAGCCAAGCTACTCTTGTGATCAGATATTCAAACAAATATATCTATATGTATGAGACACATATACATCAAAACAAAACAAAATAGAAGAAAAACTCGCTGCGAGGTTCGAACCCTTAACCTCGGGCTCAACCTCTCCATCCTTAGACGCCGAACTAGACCACTCCACCAAGTCACTCTTGTGACACGATTAGTCAAATAAATGTATATAATATATAAATATACAATATATATACATATATGTATACAACTTTCCCGCTTCTCTCTCTTCCTTTGAAATCTGCGTCTGCCACGCGGTTTGCTTTTGCGTCGGTTGGCCGACAAAAGTCGACTTCATCGATTACCATTCGCCTCGACACTCTCTCCATCTTGTCTTCTTCTCTTCTGTATTATTCTGAATCGGAATTTTCCCTTTTCTACTTATCCCTCATTTCCCCTTCTTCTTCATCACTCTCTTCTGTTTCCTCCTCCTCATCGAGAGAAAAAAGAGACTGAACGGAGGAGAAAAGTTGTCTCAAAACTCAGTCTGTTCTCTGTTATTTTTCTGACTCTCCTTTCTTGCTCTTTACATCTTTCACCACACATGGCCTCATTTCGCCCCCTCACTCTCTTTCCGAACCTCAATGATCCGAGCTCCTCTGGACCAAGTGTCCCTGCTCCTACCCTTCCTAACCTTCCTGGACCGAGTGCCCATGTTCCCATTCTTCCTAGCTTTCCTATGATATCAGTTGAGCAAATCATGGCTGCTCAATCTGATATTGAGGCCAACCACTTCACACTAAGCTCTTGCATGGAAACCGTAACTGCGGTTACCAAATTATCTCACCGGTTACAGAATAGAACCGTTGAAGTACAAAAGCTAAACTCCCAACTTTCTCTGCTCCAGAGCATGTACAAAGATGCGCGAGCAGAGATTTGCGCCCTAAAGGCAGAGAACAAAGAGTTGAAGCGAAAGACCACCGTCATGACCCGACTCAGAGCACCTTCGTACCTCACCTTTGACAACCAGCAGGGAGTCATATCCCTCGGCGCTCCTGCACATACAGAGGCAGAGCCTTCAAAAGTCAACCAGCAGGGAGTCAAATCCCCCGGCGGTCCTGCACGTACTGAGGCAGAGCCTTCAAAAGTCTCCCGAAGCGACAAAAAAAGGAAGGGCTCGGCAGGAGAGTCGAGTAAGTGAAATCGGCATGAGGCTGTTATCCAAAACAAGATCCTCTTTTTTTTTTCTTTTTTTTCTTTTTTTTTTGTTGTTGTTGTTGTTGTTGTTGTTGTTGTTGTTGTTGCCTCTGTAATTCGGGGATGTCATCCCCTGACTTCAATAAAATCAGCTTTGCTCTTTTTCTTTTTTTTTTACAACTAAGGCATAACTAGCATAATACTTTGAGCTCGAAAGCAATTTCGTTCGACTAAATTTGAGAATGATTAAATCTTGAACTCGAAACTGAACATTGATTCCATACAGACCAGAATCAAAATTACAGCTTAACGAAAGAAAAATGAAACAAAACAATCCAAACATACCAATGGCAAAACGAAGGATCAATATAAGAGATCCACCACTCTTACTCCACAAATACTAAACAATCTCCATTTCCATTTCATGAATCACACCATCACGACATACACCAATGTTAACCCAAAACACTCTCATATACCTTCCATCTTCACAATTTCAACTCATACCTAAGAGGAACTGTAAAAGTTAACATCGGAGTCCATCCCCTATCTCCTCCCAAACAATATACATACATAATGTATATAAAAAAAAATCCAATCATTCACAATGATCATTCAATAAACGTATTTGCTGTATTATGATACCCGTCATATTCAATGACACAACCCGAATGATTAGTTTCAGTTTTCCGTAATCAACACACAAAGTCTACAACAAACGAGACTAACCTCAAGGTGACCGATGTCAACCCAAAACCTGATACCAACGAGCTGACTAATCAACTCAATAATCTCCACACTCAGTAGTCCACACACTGATGTGCCACTCAAACCACTAACCCCCAGATACGGAGTTCCCTACACAAACCCCAAATTTTAGAATCACACCGGATCTCCTCAAATTAAACCGCATCAAACTGCGTCTAAGGGAATCACCATTTCCCTCCCCATGGCTACATAGCAAGCCTGCTCATCTCCTCGACCGAAGACTGACATGGTCAACCTCAATCACAATAACCCAATCACGAAGGACAATTTTAACCAACGCTATTCTCGTTACTCTAGAACACAAATTGTTCTTCCTCTAAAGAATGCTGCCTGCGTCCACTCACAAACCATACCCCACAATTGATAACCAATCACAATACGAACACTACCCTTATACAACCGATGGGGTCACCACGGACTCACTAACTAGCAAAGCCCAAAACACGAACCAACATACAAGTACCATTCCCGCTAAATACTCAAATTACCACCATACTAGTTACCCTAGAGCACTTACTTTAGAATTATAATATCCTCACAAAGAAATCTTAAAATTTCCTCTAAGAGCATTGGTTGCTAACACAACTCCACAACATCCATCATATCATGTCCTTCAACACTCATTTATTGCACTTGAGAACGTCAACAACTAATTTTGAGGCAATGGACTCCACCAATCTCACAAGTAGTCCATCAAGCAAGTGAAACAATCCAATTATAACTAACTTCGTCTATCCCAAGAAAATTTAGAACTAGTCTTACGAGTTCTAATGTCAACAATCCAAAGCATATTATCTTATATAAGAGACAAAATTTAGCTCAGAAGTAGGTACTTCACACTAGTCCTAACACGTTGCATATGGCTTAAACATAAACCTACACATGTATCTACATCACATAAGGCAAACCATATAAGCACATAGTCACATAATCACATACAAATTTTCTTTCTAGATAATGATTGTCCCATGAGGTTGCTAGAGTTCCAATCAGAAATAGCGGTGATCAAGTGCTCTTCCGACTGGACTTCCAGGAACTCACAGACTCAATCAACATCTCAGAAATCAAACCCCATACCCATATAATCACATAAGCATGTTATCACATAGTCACAACATGCATAACACTTCCTAAGCATGCTAAATGAACCCACTGTGGTTAAACAACCACTTGCCACGAGCTCCAAGTATTCAAACCCGGTAGCTCTGATACCAAGTTGTAACGCCCCCGTTTTCATGCCCAAATGGTGATACACTAGTCATGGCTCTTTAAAGTAAAACTGATAACAAATCCTCATACTTGCATTACATGATGTAAATAGTCTTCATTGCGATAATACAATTAATCCAACAACATTAATTAAACAACAAATACCCCCAAGGGTTTACAAGTTCCAAGGCCTGAGCCTGGTTACACAAAACTGTTATTCAAACCCACACATATAAAGCCCTTGGCTTACAATCAGAGTCACAGCAAACGAGCACACTATGCTCTCTTCACACACTTCCACACCCTCAGTTAGGCGGGATTACCACATCTTTCCCTGCACAAAAATCTCGTAGGGTGAGCATAAAGCCCAGTAGGAAAGTCCTTCACAAAGTATATACATTTTATACAAGTCTCAAAAAAAAAGTGGATGCACATGCCATGCCATGCTCTTTTGAAAAAAAATAAGAACACATCTTCATTTATTCAAAAACTATAATGCTCAATGATGTCATGCAATTTCAATTGTTCCACATTTATCAATTTTGTTCAAGGGGCGGTAAATACAACTCTGGTAATCCCTAGCTCAGTGTCTGCAAGTAGATTATACAAGTACTACCAATTTGTCATTTTTACCAGTATCATCTGGAGGGCTCGACACCCATTCTTTGTCATTTTACCAGTCACAAGTTGGAAGGCTCGACACCTATTCCGTCATTTTTACCAGTCACAAGCTGGAAGGCTCGACACCCATTCCGTCATTTTTACCAGTCACAAGCTGGAAGGCTCGACACCCATAATCCACACTACCTGTCAAGACTTACCACCGTATTTACCCAAAAACCATTTCATGAAAACTCATTTCTCAACATTCTTTCTCAATGCAAGTTTTCAAATCAACTTTCAAGTGTAATGTAATGAAATGAAATGATATGCCAATACCATGTTAAAAATGCAATGCAATATTTCTTTCACTTTCAATACTCCCACACAATATTCCCATTGTGATCAAAATTCTCATCTCAATGCAATTTCACAAGATGAATAAATACTTTTATTTCAATTCATCAAAGGAATAACATAATTCCCACATTTCAAATAATCTTAACAATTTAGTCATCTCAAGACTATATTAATACTTTTAAACAACAATGCCCAAAATTTCAACAATTCTCATATTCCATGAAAATATCATTTATATGTAAATAAATAAACAATTTTCAAATATCATTTATTTTGGCACACAAAATAAATATAGCAACATATTCTAAAAATTTTCAACATCTTTGTTAAAAATTCCCAACTTCTAGATTTTCTCATCAAAAGCCATTCACCTTCAAATATTTGAGAAGATCTCACCAAAAACATCTTTCTTTCATCAACATAATTCAAAAACCCTAACTTTCTATTTTTAGAAATAAGAAAGTAAACCCACTTTCGAAAATCAATCATCTTCTTGAATCAAAAATTCATTTTTATCAAAACAAATCAAAAGATGATCTCTAAAATCATTTAGATCTTGCAAAAACATATATATAACTCAAAGAAAATCCCTACCTCAAGTTTGACGAGGAAGCATGCAAAACTCCAAAGCACTTCAATTTACGACCCCAACAAAATTTGTAACAGCCATGCACGTGGGGTCCACTTCAATTACTAAATCTGACAGCCCATAACACAATCTCACAACAGAGATATATGGGTCAAATACCACCTATTTTTGGCCTCAAGAACTTTAATTTCTTAGCCTCCATTCCAAATGTAACTTCACAAAGAATGAAGTTAGAGTAGCTCGAATATGGATTGAGAAATGGTATTTCTTTTTAAAAGCTTGAAGAGTCTCAATTTCTGAATTAAGCATCTAATTCTTCAACCATCAATATCCCTACTCAATTTCGTTCTCTGACAAGATTAAGTGCCAAATAACTAGCTTACACGGCCACAGGGAGAGAAACAGACCATTGATGTTTGTTTACTTTTCTTCAATTTAATGACTATCCAAGTCCCAAACAGTCATTCGGAAAAATAACAAGAATACACACTGAATTATGGATGGCTCCACTTGAACTTCTTCAAAGAATATACACTGTATCCTCGTGTATCATAATTTTATCATCTCCGAGTTTCTCTAACAGAAACATGATCTTTGCTACAAGAGCTGCCACTCCTCCAACAGTTGAGGTGAGCATATCAAGCACGTTGCAATTGAACACAATAACTCCGACTCAAATTGGCTTGACAAGTGACCACCCCATAGTAGACTCTCATTGCCAAAATCACCACAAATACGAAACCAAACACCATCCCAGCAATGGCACCTGCTCCCACTCATCTCCCACCCATTTCCGATCCTGTTGGTTTGCTCTCATATGCCAGCGCTGATTCCACTGTAGCTGCTAGAGCCAATGGTGAGCAAATTGTTGCTGCATATGGGTATCGGGTAATTGGCTGATCATCATTAGTGTTTTGGTGAAAGAAATTAAATGCTGATGGTGAGAAAGCTGTGGGGTTCTTATAAGCAAACCCGTGTGGAGCTCGATCTTGAGCCCTGAGACCCAGCAAGCTTCTCAAACTTCTTTACCCAATCCTCCATCATGCATCCTTCCTGAAATCCTCTGCAAAGCTTTCAAAGAGACTCGCTCAATGAATATAGCAATTTGACTTCTCCAATGTTGGCCCTCCATCACTCTCATCTTAACTAACAGGAGTGATCCAGGTCTGGTTTGACATGGCCGGACCGATCACTGAAGTGGATCCGGTTACTTGACCCAAACATTGTTACACTTTATAACTCTTCAGTGCTCCAATACCAGTAGCAACGGCTCTTGATCTGAATACTATTGGATACTCAATCCACACGCATGAGATAGAGAGAGGGAGATATACCTTACACTCTTTTATTATTCATTCTCCACCTTGCTTTTGAACAAAAGACCAGAGAGAGAGAGTAGAATGATTCTAAATTTTGCTTTCTAATAGACCCACCGAAAGTGTAAAAAAAAATAAACAGCCCATGTGCATGCTTTGGTTCCCCCAATTCATGCACACTACTTGTCTCTCTCTATTATCTCTAAATAGAAAATTATCTCTAAATAGAATAATATAAATATACCATCCACATGTTGCTGTCGTGTGTAATGCTTATGAGTTATTCTTAGCTACACACCAGAACTCACTTCTCTCATTGTTTTAGAAAAAATATTCTTCATGACTCCCTTTCCTCATAATAACCTGAAACTTTACTTCATGATTTTACCAAAAACAATTCAAGGAGGGCCCTTCACAACTATCCTGTCTCCACCCAAAAAGCACATTAATTATTCTATCCACCATCTCCTATTTTTAAATACTTTCCCACCGAAAATGAGCATGACCCCTTACAAATTATATTCCACCAGATTTGAACAAACTCAGCTGGAATCTAACCACACTCCTAATGTGAGATATCTATATAAAAAATATATATATATATATTCTTTACACCATCCCATAAAAATTTTATTTTATATAAATTCAGGTCATCACATGACCCTGCTCTCGAAACTCAATATAAGCGTCCAGTATCTTAAGACTAGGTGGTTCCATAAGAGACAACTAATCCCAGAGACCTGTCATCTTAATATAGAAGTCCTGAATAGTCCGATCCTGTTGACGAGCATTCTGAATAGCTGTTTCCAACTCATACCGCTTGGCAAAGTTGAACTGCTGATAAACACCTAGTAAATAATCCCACACCTCCTTGGCAGTATTGTATTTGGAAAACATCATTCCCATACGGTCATCCATAGAATTATGAAACCAAGTCAGAACTTATTCCCATACGGTCATCCATAAAATTATGAAACCAAATCAGAACTTAGGCATGATCACAATCCCAAGTATCACAAGAAGTCAGATATCCTTCCTCGTTCGGGTCCAATGGACGAGGAACAAAACCAGAAACATAGTAGCTTTTTTTCTGACCAAGAAGAAAATTCTTCATAACACTGGCCCAATAGGCATAATTGCCACCAGTGAGTTTGTATTTGATGGTTTGGATTTTAGGGTCCGACATTGTAATAAAACAAAGTTTATAGAATGTCATGGTTCGAAGTATAAAACCCAAAACTAGAACTAGAACTAGATGGGCAAACAATCGTGAGTCTGAAGCAGAGAAGAGATTTTTCTATCTCTTCGAACCAATAGACAAAGCAACCAAGTAGATCATGAGTAGCAGATGCAATGAACAAAGAAGGAGAGAGATTAAGAGTCGAGAACCAAAGAAGACGAAGACTAGCGAACCAGAAATTGAACCCAGAAATTTTAAAGGGTTTCGTGACTCGCGAAGGCTGAGAGGAGTCGCAAGTTGAACCCAGACAACTGATGAACAAATCAACCTAGACAAACCAGTAGATCAAGAGAGAGAAAGTGACCTCCAAATAGAAGAACCAGACAAGTAGTCAATCGCGATCAAGGGGGAAGACCACGACCTACGATGCAAAGAGATGAGCAACTTCTAGGGTTTCAGGGATGGCATTGATACCGTGTAAGTTTTCTGAATGAAACTGCATATTAGACTAAAAAATAAATTGAACAAAGAATACATCACTTTTATAGAACACTAATTCCTAATCCTAAACAAATACATCACTGATATAGAATGCTATTAGATATAGAACACTAAGTCCTAATCCTAAAAGGAAATTGTTCTCACAACATCAAGCACTATGGCTTTTAGAATTAGTGATATACAAAATAGCATGGAAAACTCGTGTTTAAGGACATGTTATCTGAAGCTATATGCAACTTTTGGTGGCTCAATCGAACATAGCTCAATTAAAAGCAATGCTCCCAGGAACCCATACAACCTACAAAGTTTGCATAAGATTGATCTAATTCTTCAAAATCATGTGCATCAACGATTACCTCTTCTCCCTACATTGAATATTAATGGATTGCACTTATTGATTGTACTACTAGCAGGTAATAAATCTAGCATTTACACTCGAAGAAAAACTGGTACTCCTCCTTGTAGAAGAGACCCTGTAACATAGCAATTTGAAGAAGCACAGAGAGATTAATAAACCTAGAAATAGAAATATATATATATGTATATAAGTTTCAAAGAAAAAAAAATGTTCTAACCTATTACATACTCATGATTTGGCAAAGCGTACATTGGAGACCAAATAAAAATGTATAATAATACATATAAAAATGCTAGATTAAAACTGATGGACTTGAGAGAGAGAGAGAGAGAGAGAGAGAGAGAGAGAGAGAAATTACATAATTGGCAATAGACTATTTCATGCTTCATCTTGAAGAAGAAGATTCATCATTTGTAGAGGAAGATTCATCATTCATGAAATGCCTCGCAACATGAAACCCAAAAAGAGGTAGTGAGATAAAGGAAATGAGCAAACAACATTGGGAAGGTGGGGGATGGGATGGGGGTGAGAAGAGAACAGAAGAGAAGAAATCATGAATATGGATAACATTTGGAGAAATATATAAGTTACCTTTAAATCTACAAGACATCGATAGATGGAATATGGGCAATCTTGTGCCATTCTTGGCCGCTTTCCCTCGCGCATCCAAGTTGACTGTTGTTACAACTTCATCGTTAGATTAATTGAGTCCTGCTCAAACTACCTCTGCACATGCAACAAATCAATATGACTGACCAAAATGTTATAATTGGAAAAGTCAACTCAACTCAGGTGACTTTTGCATACTCTAGGTAGCATGAAGCACTATGTCTTTTAGAATTAGTGATATACAAGATAGCATGGACACTCGTGTTTAAGGACATGTCATCATCTCCAACCAAAAAAAAAAAAACAAAGGACATGTCATCTTAAGCAGTGCTCTCAGGAACCCACATTTAGGGCATCATGTCATTATGAGTTTTAGATCATTTAGCCTCAGCAACTAAAATGAGATTATTTGAAATTGGAACATCATAAAAGCATTGGTTCAAAATTGAAACATATCATTTCATCAAATCCCATCGATGATTTTTTTAGGAGGGATACAAAATCCTCAAATTTCAGGAACAATCTAATCAAACCTATAGATGATTTTTTAGGATGGATACAAAATCCTCAAATTTTAGAAACATTGTAATCAAACCTATAGATCATTTTTTAGGAGGAATACAAAATCCATAAAATTAAATTTTGATTAAAACAAAAAATTGGCCTTTTCAATTGGTTGCAGACAAACATAATAATTCCCATGTTTTGAAAACAAAGTCGACTAATAGAATTAGGAAGTCATTTTTCTCTTCCCATTTTCTAAAAATTAGCTCATTCAATTCATGTCTTTGTTAATAACAACATAAAACCAACATTTGTGTCTTGAAGATGGATGCAATGCAACACACAAGAGTGTTTGCATGCCTTCCTAATTGTTTTTTTTTTTCCCCCATTAGGTATAGAAAATAAATATTCGACTCAAAGCTAAGTAGGAAAGAATTTTGAAGGCCGGTTGATTTTAGAAATTATTTAGTTTTTCACTTGACGAGAATTTTCAACTCACAAAGTTGAACTATTAAGCTTGAAAATTACAAAACAAATAACTAAAATGACTGACAACCTACAAAGTTTGCATAACTTTTTGACACCGCAAAATCACGTGCACCAACAATTACCTCTTCTCCTTATTACATCGATTATTAATGGCCTGCACCAATTGATTGTACTACTGGCAGGCAGTAAATCCAGCACTTATACATGAAGAAAAACCAGAATTCCTTGTAGAAGACCCTGTAATATAGCAATTTGTGTTAGCACAGAGATATTAATAACTCTGGAAATATAGAAGGAAAACATATATATATATAAGTTTCAAATAAGAAAAATGTTGTAAACTATTACATACTCATGATTTAGTAAATCGGTATACTAGAGCCGAGATAAAAATGTATAATACACATAAAAATAAAATAAAAAAATAAAAGCTAGATTAAAACTGATAGACTCTAGAGAGAGAGAAGAGAGAAAGAAAGAGGGGTTTTAATTAATTAGTTATTACATCATTTTCAGAAGTTAATTAATTATTTGTTTGTTGGAGACACAAAGGACTTATATAATTGGCAATAAACTTTTTTATGCTTCATCTTGAAGAAGAAGATTAGTCATTTGTAGAGGAAACCATTACAATTGACCTGAAACCCAAAAAGGGGTTAGCGACGAGATAAAGGAAACGAGCACACAGCATTGGGAAGGTGGGGGATAGAGGTGAGAAGGGAAGAGAAGAAATCATGAATATGGATAAGAATTTGAGAAATATATACATTACCTTTAAATCATCCAAATGTCTGGAATATGGGCAATCTTGTGCCATTCTTAGCCACTTTCCCTTGCGCATCTTTTCTTTAAAAAGGGACAATTATTTATTGTCAAAGATTGTAAATTGGTGAGGCGTTGCATTGCTTCCAGGGTGGGAAGATTCATTAGATTCTTGCAACTCGCAAGCACCAAAGAATGAAGAGATGAAAGGTTACCCAGCCACTCTGGCAGAGCTTCCAGTCCACTAAACATTGAAATTGACATGCATCTCAAGGTAGTGAGGTGCTGAAGTTGACCAGGCAGATGTAGCACTTATGGTGGTGGACGGCCAGGGGAAATATTCGAGCTCCTTTGAGAATAAACCTATCTTTAATGTTTGAAGGCTGGTCAGGCAAAATAGCCTCTCCTCCCACCAACCCGCCAAACTTCGACATCCTGTAATCGACAATTACTGAAGGGATGGGAGGCTACATAATTCATCTGGATCGACATTTATTAAATTCGAACAACCTTTTATATGTAATGTTATAAGGGCTTGTTGTAACAGCCTCTTTGGAAAACATTTCAATTCCTCACAATATGAAATCTTAAGCCGCTGAAGAGATGTGAAGTCGCTGCAATTGGACAGTTCCTCAATTATTAATTTCCAACAATGTTTTATCACTAATGTTACAAGGGTTGGTTGTGGCAGCCACTTTGGTAAAAATGTCAACTCTCTGCACCATGAAATCTGAAGCCGCTGAAGAGATGTTAAGCCCCTGCAACTGGACATTTCTTCTTCTTTTTCTTCTTCTTCTTCTTCTTCAATTATAGATCTTCGATTATGGAAATATTCTATCGTTAACTCTTCAAGAGACGCAAGGTTTTGTAAGTTATTTGGAAAATAACATAGCTCTTACTTACTCTCAGATTTCTTAGGGTTTTGCCTCTTTTTTCCAGCAAAACATCAATCTTCAATTTCAAACACCCAAATAAACCAATTCTCAAGTAAGACTGACCCATATAAGATGAATCTATGCATGGGGAAATAATCAATTCCTGTGACGATGACAAATGACTTGGAATTGTAGTCAACTCGGGGCAATCTATAATAACTAGCCGCTCAAGCAGAGGAAAGAACATCGTGGTGTCCGACAACGATGTTGATACCCCAAGCCCACACCATTCTTCTATGTGTGGCATATGTTCTAGATGAAGTTCTCTTAGTGCTGGAAATACAACGATTGGTGCTTTTGCTGCTATTGCCGTTGTTGCCGCCCTACTACAGCTACTAGAGATGATGCCATCATTATCATGATCATGATTAACAACACTATGACAACCACAGAATTCAGGATCAATACATTTCAAATTACTTAATCCAGACATTCTGATAACCTCAAGATGCGGAAGGTGTCCGAGTGGTGGGACTTGTTCACATCTCGTGCACTCAGATTATTTTATCTTAACCAAATTTTGAAGCAAATGCGCATGCAAAACTTTGTCCTTCAAATTTCTCAAGTTTTAAAACCTTAAGGTTCCCGTGGGGTTTGAGTCCTTCCAATACATCCACCCAAAAAAAAAAAGTCCTTCCAACACGTCTTTGTGGTTAATGCTACTAGTGTCTCCTGTTGTAGAAGGATTGTCCACCCTATCCCAGTGAAATCCCAACTCATGAATGTTTGGCTTTCTTGATATATTTGCCTTTTCTGTTTCTTTTATGCCTTTCACCTATTCAAGATTGTAAATCATTAATTTACCTCTTAGTTTGCTTAAGCTACCCAGCTCTTCAATTTTATGGCCCTTATCCTCACTAATGACAAAGAATGGTAATGTTTGCAAAGAAGTCAACTTCCCTATCATCATTGGCATCAATTTTCTATTCTCTTTGAAACTGTTCTCTTCTCTATCTTCAATATAAAGATGTCTCAAGCTAACTAAGTTACAGAATTCTTTTGGAAGCATTTTCAAATAGTTAGAAGATGGAAGTCTTAATGTTTGCAAATTGTAGAGCTTGGTGAAAAAATTTGGCAGTGTTTGAAAACTTGACCGTGAGAGATCAAGATAGCTCAAATGTATGTACTCACAAATGGAATCTGGCAACTCTTTCACTTCACATCATTCCAAATTCAGGGCAAGTATACATTTGACTTCATAAATGTTTTCAGGGAGAATTCCTTTTAAAAAAAGTGTCCTCAGTTTCCCTACATTTTCTTTTGGAATTTCAAAACTTCCATACCTCATTACACCAAATGATAGATGTCGAACCTCGGGATTGTAATTCGCCTCACTAGCAATCGAAGTCAAAGGCAAACAGTTACCCTCTGAGACATCTAGAGCCAAATCATGCACAAGATCGTGCATTTTGCAACTGATAATATTATTGTGCATATCCAATCTAATGTCTTGAAATAAAGAATTGTGCAACAAAATATTAAAATAATTATTACCGACATCTTCCATTTCCAAATTGCTTCCCGAAGAAGGCTGGAGATATCCTTGAGCCATCCAAAGCTAAATCAACTTATCCTTTTGAATGTTGAAATCTTTTGGAAAAATAGAACAATACGTAAAACAGTGTTTCAAATACGGTGATGCTAAGTGATCAAAACTTAACCTTAATATCGGTTGAATTCCACTTTTGATTTCAGTTGAGCTCCATATTTCATTGTTTTCGATCGACACCCATTCGTAAATGTATTGCTTAGAGTACATTAAACCTCCTAGTGACTTTATTGCCAATGGTACACCCTTACACTTTTCCATAAATTTTCTACCAATAGCTACC
Organism: Camellia granthamiana; assembly: GCA_036172215.1. Classification (NCBI taxonomy): domain Eukaryota; kingdom Viridiplantae; phylum Streptophyta; class Magnoliopsida; order Ericales; family Theaceae; genus Camellia; species Camellia granthamiana. The sequence continues at coordinate 238,516 of JAXFYN010000038.1, read as the reverse complement.
AAATTTGGGGTCTCTATTGGTCCTCCATTTGCAAATGCTCTTTTCTGAAACATGGTCCAACTTTCATTTTCTGATAGTTGGTTCAAATGATGAGTGAGAGATAGAGATGTCCTTATAGTCGATACCACGTGCATAATCCTGGTTGTAGCTATAATTTTGCTTCCCTTGGATCCACTTATCCCTAGCAAAGAATTTCTCATGCACTCCATTTGTCTGGATTTTCATTCCAAACATCATCTAGTACAAGCAAATACTTTTTTCCATTTAGTTTTGCTGCAAACTTTCTCACTATTCCTTCAATATTATCTGTGTTAGACTTATCCCCAGTAAGAGATTGTACCATCTGATTCAATAGCTTTGGAACTATGAAATCATTAGACACACAAATCCACATCCTTTGATCACCAAAACGCTTCACCACCTTTTCATTGTTGTAAACTAGCTGAGCAAGGGTTGTCTAGCCCATCCCACCCATTCTTACAATGGCAATGACAGGTAAATCATCTACAGTGTTGTCAGAGCTAAGTAACATGTCTATCACTGTTGACACATCACCACCCCTTCCCACAACTTGTTTATCATTTACGAAGGGGTGAGTCAGCCTGAAATTGACTTCTCTAGGTTCAACACTAGTACTAGCAGCATTTAAGATCTGATTAGCCATCTGCATCTTTACAAAGATTGTCTAACAAGAAATTGATATTCTTGACCTTATTAGCCATCTTGAAACGAAATGGCAGTGGATTTGAGGAGCAGAAGAAGAAGAACTTGCGTACCTTCTTGTTCCTCATGAATCAGTTTTGTACCTCCATCTTTTGTCGAAGGACTTCAAAGGCAAGTTCATCTATGTGACAACCCTCACCACTGATTAGTGCTAATCTATGATTAAGCGTGTTAACTGACTGATTGACTGAAATTCTGAACTGATTGATTGAGTGTATTAGTTTAAATGCATGTCTATCTGTTTGACTGTTAAATTATCTGTTCATGTATTATGTTTAAACTGCAAATTGAAGGCCTTATCGGCGGCCGAATCCGAAATTGACTAATGTTTTATGCTAATTGGAATTTATGTGATTTTATGATAAATTTAATTGAAATTTGATTTGAAATGACTAAATTGGACTAAATAAGCTAAGTTACAATAGTTAGCCTTAATCACCATTTTGCCACTTAATGGCCCACTTCATAAAACACATTTGAGCTTTATTTCTAGCACTTTGTTCAGACATTTCTTGAGCCTAAACCGACTAGAGAGAGAGAGATGGGAGGAAAGCTTTAATTCATCTTTTTTTGGCTTGGAGATTAAGAGAGTTGAATGAAATTTGCATAATTGAGCTTCCACATCTTGAATTCAAGGCATAAGGTAGAGCAACCATCTTCTTGAACTTGTATCTAAGTTAGTTCTTGCATGGTTCATGATATATTGAAGAGTAGAGTCAAGAATTAGCTTAATATGTTGAATTGAGTAGGAATTCATGCATGCATGTACATATTGTAGAGTTTTGAAGTTGTTTTCATGAAAAACTCCCACATGCATGTTCATATTATGGTTCCAATTCATGAATTCCTCATGTTTTTGAAAGGATTGGCTCATTGGATCTTGTGTTTGAAGCTTTAAATTCATTTAAGCTCATGCATGTTACATTTGAGTCTTGTTCATAAAGGCTCCTTGAAATTTGTGTTCATTTGAGCTACCTTTGGGCTTTGGTTTCTCAAATTGATCTTTGAAACATGTCATACTATGAGTTTACAAGTGTTTCCAGAAAATCAACCCAAAGGGATCGAATTTGATGCATTAAGAGTTGATTTTGAGCTTGAAGGTTCAATCTGGATATTCTAGATTTTGGACTCACACTCGAGCAGAGGAAGTGACGCTCGAGCGTGAAATGCGTGTTCCCAGCACTTTCATTTGTTTACAGTCTGCTCGAGCGCGGGAATGCACGCTCGAGCGAGGACTTGTGTCTCATGCCCGAGCGGAGGTCGAGCGCCCGTCGAGCGTGAATTTCATGCATCCAGTACTTTTACAGTCCGCTCGAGCAGGGGAAGTCACGCTCGAGCGGAGATTTGTTGTTTGCATATCCGCTCGAGCGGAACCCCTGTTTCAGCAAAAATTTGAAAAGTGTTTCTAAGTGCATCTTTGCATCCTCATTCCATCCTAGGCATTCCTAGGCCTAGTTTAAGGCATCTTAATGAGGATATTGCTATAGAACCGCACCGAGTCAAGATATGGACTAAGTTATTGTTTCCCAAACGTGCAACTTAGTGTGTGTTCATCCTGTAACTATGTAGGGTTGACATCCGAGGAAGCTCACTAGCCTATCTGTGGCCCATAATTCTGTGAGTAACAATGTTGTAAAGATATATTCAATGATGAATATTTTCTGAATGATTAACTGTACTGCTTTCTAAAATGATATTTCTTACTGAATGAATGTTTATCCTATTTGCGAAATGTATTCGTGGCATCCATAGCATTTTACTGTTACTGTACTGTTACTGCTACTGTTACAGGGATCTCTGTCGGTTCCCATGTTCGGAACCACTACTATTTACTGATATGATGGCCATCAACTAACTGTTCGGTCTGATAAGACCTACTGTACTGTTTACTATTGGATGTACCACTTATGACTGCTAGGATCGAATAACTGATATGCTGTTCAAATGACTGTTTTAAATACTGAAAAGACATTCATTCTTAACCTCTTTACGTATATGTTATTCCCTGGGCTTTAGCTCACTGTTTATATATATATGTAGGTGTCCAGGCACCAAACCGGAGCTAGGAGCGTTGGGTTAAACTCCCTTTTTGTCAAGCCAACCACTGTGCCTCACTGAGAGGTTCCAAGTCCTTCAAGCTAGGGCTGCTTTGGGGTATTTTGGATTCCCTCTTTCTGTTTCTGTCCTGTATATACAGTTTAGACTTGTACTGTACTGCTAAGGTAGGGAGTTGGTCCCTAACCTGAATGCTTGTAAATGATGTATATACATACTGCCTTTGTTCTGAATATGAATATATATGAAAAGTCTTTTGGCATACAGACTGTCACAGCTCATTGAACATCATTTACTACTGTTTCGACTTCCGCCAGCCCCTGTACTCTGTATTACTGTTATTACTGTTAAGCAGGCCTTCGATAATCACGGATTACTGGCCGGTAATGGTGCTAAACCCATAGGGGCTGGTTTGGGTCGTGACAGAGTGGTATCAGAGCGATACTAAACCACAAGTTATACCCCACACACGCGTCCAAATGAGCTATAGGATGTCCTAGAAAAGTGAATAGGGCATTGCATGAACATTGAATGGCCATGACATGAATATATGTGTTAATGTGTTAATATGTTAAGTATGCAACTGTCTATGTTTATAATTGCCATAATTGTCTATAGTGAAATGGAGAATGCAAGAGCTACTGATGAAACAGAATCGTCTGATGCCAGAATGGCAAGGCTTGAAAGAACAGTTGAATTGCTGACCGAGGCCTTAAGGCAACAACAGAACCAACAGCCCACACCTCCTCCGATACAGCCGGAACCGAATGTTAATGATGACATAATTGCTCTAACACAGAAGTTTAGTAAAATGAAACCGCCATCTTTCCAAGGAGGCCTTGAACCACTAAAGGCCGAAGCCTGGGTTCTTGAAACAGAGAAATTATTTGAAGTGTTTCCGTGTTCTGAAGCACACAAGGTGTTACTGGCTACCTTCACTTTACAAGAAGAGGCCAGAAGGAGGTGGATGCTGGTCCGTGACACCAATACTGCCATGGATTGGGCTCAATTTAAGGGAGCCTTCTTTGAGAAATACTTCCCTCAGTGTGTCAGGAACCGAAAAGTGACTGAGTTTGAACAACTGAAACAAGGCACTATGTCCGTAGCTGAGTATGAATCGAAATTCACTGAACTTGCCAGATATGCACCACACATGGTGGATACCGATTACAAAAAGGCCAGGAAGTTTGAAGGCGGCCTTAATGTTGAAATCCTTAACAGAATCAATGTTCTGAAGTTACTGAAATACGTGGATGTTCTTGACCGAGCAATAATGGCTGAGTCAAACATCGAGGCATTGAAACAGACTGAAACACCAGCGACTGAATGGCGCGGTAAGAGATGGGGTTTTAAATTTAAGAAAGGCCAGAACAGCCCCTTGAACAAAAAGCAAAATACGGGGTCAACAACCAGTTCCAGTCAGGGAAATAGTTCCATACCGCCCTGTTCAGAATGTGGTAAGAAACATAAAGGGATTTGTTATAAAATTTCAGGTGCTTGTTACAGGTGTGGCAAGGTGGGCCACATGGTCAGAGATTGCCCTTCTGCTCCTCAGGACAATAGTAAAGCTGCAGCCAGTGCCGCAGCGTCAACTGTTGCACCAAAACCTAATCCCAAAGCTACTGGAAAAGAGCCTATGAGGCAAGGCCGAGTGTTCGCACTCGTACCGGGAGATGTACAGAATACCAAGACCGTTGTGTCAGGTATACTCTCAATCTGTACTCAAAATGCATATGTTCTGATTGATTCGGGGTCTACACATTCATATGTATCGCATGCTTTTTTGCAAAAATTAAATAGACCACTGGAACCTATGAACTATCTGTTAGTTGTATCTTCACCTGTTTGGGGATCCATGACTTGTGCTTATATGTACCCTGCATGTGAGATTATTGTTGGAGATGCACATTTGTATATTGATTTACTGCCATTGAACATTGACCATTTTGATGTAATATTGGGAATGGACTGGTTAACAAAATATCATGCTACCATAGACTGTGTAACAAAACAAGTTGTTTTCCGTCCACCTGGATTGCCTGAATTCGTGTTTAATGGAGTTGGAGTAGTACCTCCCCCATATTTGATTTCATCCATGAAAGCTTTTAAACTGATTAGAAAGGGGTGTAGGGGGTATCTATGTTCTGTATTGACTGTACCTACTGATGCTAACACTGATGTGAATAGTATTCCTATAGTCAGAGAATTTCTAGATGTTTTTCCAGATGATTTGCCAGGGGATTTGATTGATAGGGAGATTGAGTTCACTATTGATGTGATTCTGGGTACACAACCAATTTCCAAAGCTCCGTACAGAATGGCACCTACCGAATTGAAAGAGTTGAAAGTTCAGCTGCAAGAACTATTAGATAAGAAGTTCATCAGGCCCAGTACTTCGCTGTAGGGCGCTCCAGTCTTATTTGAAAAAGAAAGACGGCTCATTGAGACTCTGCATTGACTACCGCGAACTGAACAACGTAACAGTGAAAAACAAATATCCATTGCCTCGAATTAATGATTTGTTTGACCAGCTACAGGGTGCCCAAGTGTTCTCCAAAATTGACCTTAGATCCGGATACCACCAGTTGAAAGTCAAACCAGAGGACATTGAAAAGATTGCCTTTCGAACGAGGTATGGACATTATGAATTCTTAGTTATGCCTTTTGGATTTACCAATGCACCTGTTGCATTTATGGATCTTATGAATAGAATTTTCAAACCACTCCTAGATGAATTTGTAGTTGTTTTCATAGATGATATTTTGATTTATTCCAAAAACACGGAAGAACATGAACGTCATTTGAGAACTGCTCTACAGACCCTAAGAGAACAGAAACTGTATGCTAAACTGACAAAATGTGAATTTTGGCTTGACAATGTTATGTTTTTGGGACATGTAATCAGTAAGGATGGAATTTCAGTTGATCCGCAAAAAATTGAAGCGGTAGTAAATTGGCCCAGACCGTCTAATGTTACAGAAGTTCGAAGTTTCTTAGGCTTAGCCAGGTATTACAGGAGATTTGTGAAAGACTTCTCCAGGATTGCCTTACCATTGACTCAGTTGACTCAAAAGGGGATATCATTTGACTGGACCGATCAGAGAGAATCAGCTTTTCAAGAGTTAAAGACTCGACTTGTGACTGCACCGATTCTTCTCCTACCCTCAGGTACGGATGGTTTTACCATGTTTAGTGATGCTTCTTATAAGAGTTTGGGATGTGTTTTAATGCAGAATGGTAAAGTGATTGCGTATGCTTCCCAACAACTGAGACCGCATGAAAAGAACTACCCGACCCACGACTTGGAACTTGCTGCAGTAGTGTTTGTACTAAAAATCTGGCGTCACTACCTTTATGGGGCAACATGTGAGGTGTATACAGACTACAAGAGTTTGAAATACTTCTTCACACAGAAAGAACTGAACATGAGACAACGGAGGTGGTTAGAACTGATAAAAGATTATGATTTACAAATTTTGTACCATCCAGGAAAAGCTAACACCGTCGCCGATGCACTGAGTCGAAAATCGATTGGAAATTTAGCCTTTTTGCTCACCGGGCAGAAAGAATTGCTATGTGACCTTGAAAAATTTGAAGTTGAGATTGTTTTGCGCGAACAAGGTGGAACCTTAGCCGCTATTTCTGCTCAACTGGCACTTATCGAAGAGATTAAGGAGAAACAGCAACAGGATGACTTCTTGAAGAAGATCATCGACGAACGGGAATCTAAACTGAGGCCGGATTTTAAATTTGAGAACAATGTATTGAAATTTCAGGGAAGGTTATGTGTATCGAGTGATTCTGAACTGAAAAGAAGAATTCTGCAAGAAGGCCACAATTCGAAATTGTCTATCCATCCAGGAAATACGAAAATGTATCAAGACTTGAAACTGAATTTTTGGTGGCCGGGAATCAAGAAAGAGATTGCTGATTTTGGATCGAAATGTCTTCATTGCCAACAAGTTAAAGCCGAACATCAACGACCCGCAGGCTTACTACAACCCTTACCGATACCAAATGGGAACATATCACTATGGATTTCATTGTTGGTTTACCTCGCTCCAGTAGAGGTATGGACTCAATTTGGGTCATTGTTGATAGACTGACTAAATCTGCTCACTTCTTACCTATCAAAACAATCTATAATGCGGACAAATTGGACATAATTTATATTGATGAGATTGTTAGATTGCATGGAGTGCCTGTATCTATTGTTTCTGATAGGGACTCGAAGTTTACATCAAGATTCTGGCAAAGCCTACGGATAGCATTGGGTACCGAACTGAGACTGAGTAGTGCATATCATCCTCAGACAGATGGCCAGTCGGAAAGAACCATCCAGACTCTGGAGGATTTACTGAGAATGTGTGTCCTTGATTTTCAGGGAAATTGGAAAAGCCACTTACCGTTGGCTGAATTTGCCTACAATAACAACTTTCACTCGAGTATTGGAATGGCGCCTTTCGAGGCTTTGTATGGCAGGAAATGTTGATCTCCTACCTGCTGGGCAGAAGTTGGAGATGGGCCTTTACTGGGGGCCCGAAATTGTACAGGAAACTACTGAAAAAAGTGAAGCTGATTCAACAAAGACTGAAAACCGCACAAAGCCGACAGAAAAAGTTATGCGAATGTCCGAAGGCGAGACAGAGAGTACGAAGTAGGTGATCATGTTTTTGTTAAAGTGACACCGATGAAAGGCCAGACTCGTTTTGGAGTCAAGGGCAAGCTAGCGCCGAGATATGTCGGACCGTATGAGATTATTGAGAAAATCAATCCGGTGGCATATCAAGTAGCGTTTCCTCCTAAAATGGAGCATATGCATAACGTGTTCCATATTTCAATGTTGAGGAATTACCTCCGGGATCCCTTCCATGTGACCATGTGACTGAGCCTACCCGTGTAGTGCTAAGTGACGACTACACATATGAAGAATGGCCCATTCAGATTGTAAACCGACGGATCAAGAAGTTAAGGAACAAAGAGATTCCGTTAGTGAAAGTTGACTGGCAAAACCATGGTGGCATTTATGCCACTTGGGAAAGGGAAGACGATATGATGAAGAGATATCCTGAACTGTTCCCACTGAATCCTGTTTTCTTCCAAAATGAAGGTAATCTGAGTTTGGAGGAACAAACTCTTTATAAGGAGGGGAGACTGTGACAACCCTCACCACTGATTAGTGCTGATCTATGATTAAACGTGTTAACTGACTGATTGACTGAAATTCTGAACTGATTGATTGAGTGTATTAGTTTAAATGCATGTCTATCTGTTTGACTGTTAAATTATCTGTTCATGTATTATGTTTAAACTGCAAATTGAAGGCCTTATCGGCGGCCGAATCCGAAATTGACTAATGTTTTATGCTAATTGGAATTTATGTGATTTTATGATAAATTTAATTGAAATTTGATTTGAAATGACTAAATTGGACTAAATAAGCTAAGTTACAATAGTTGGCCTTAATCACCATTTTGCCACCTAGTGGCCCACTTCATAAAACACATTTGAGCTTTATTTCTAGCACTTTGTTCAGACATTTCTTGAGCCTAAACCGACTAGAGAGAGAGAGATGGGAGGAAAGCTTTAATTCATCTTGTTTTGGCTTGGAGATTAAGAGATTTGAATGAAATTTGCATAATTGAGCTTCCACATCTTGAATTCAATGCATAAGGTAGAGCAACCATCTTCTTGAACTTGTATCTAAGTTAGTTCTTGTATGGTTCATGATATATTGAAGAGTAGAGTCAAGAATTAGCTTAATATGTTGAATTGAGTAGGAATTCATGCATGCATGTACATATTGTAGAGTTTTGAAGTTGTTTTCATGAAAAACTCCCACATGCATGTTCATATTATGGTTTTAATTCATGAATTCCTCATGTTTTTTGAAGGATTGGCTCATTGGATCTTGTGTTTGAAGCTTTAAATTCATTTAAGCTCATGCATGTTACATTTGAGTCTTGTTCATAAAGGCTCCTTGAAATTTGTGTTCATTTGAGCTACCTTTGGGCTTTGGTTTCTCAAATTGATCTTTGAAACATGTCATACTATGAGTTTACAAGTGTTTTCCAAAAAATCAACCCAAAGGGATCGAATTTGATGCATTAAGAGTTGATTTTGAGCTTGAAGGTTCAATCTGGATATTCCAGATTTTGGACTCACGCTCGAGCGGGGGAAGTGACGCTCGAGCGTGAAATGCGTGTTCGCAGCACTTTTATTTGTTTACAGTCCGCTCGAGCGGGGGAATGCATGCTCGAGCGAGGACTTGTGTCTCACGCTCGAGCGGAGGTCGAGCGCCCGTCGAGTGTGAATTTCATGCATCCAGTACTTTTACAGTCCGCTCGAGCGGGGGAAGTCAAGCTCGAGCGGAGATCTTTTGTTTGCATATCCGCTCGAGCGGGAAAAGCCACGCTCGAGCGGGACCCCTGTTTTAGCAAAAATTTGAAAAATGTTTCTAAGTGCATCTTTGTATCCTCATTCCATCCTAGGCATTCCTAGGCCTAGTTTAAGGCATCTTAATGAGGATATTGCTATAAAACCGCACTGAGTCAAGATAGGGACTAAGTTATTGTTTCCCAAACGTGCAACTTAGTGTGTGTTCATCCTGTAACTGTGTAGGGTTGGCATCCGAGGAAGCTCACTAGCCTACCTGTAGCCCAGAATTCTGTGAGTAACAATGTTGTAAAGATATATTCAATGATGAATATTTTCTGAATGATTAACTGTACTGCTTTCTGAAATGATATTTCTTACTGAATGAATGTTTGTCCTATTTGCAAAATGTATTCGTGGCATCCATAGCATTTTACTGTTACTGTACTGTTACTGATACTGTTACAGAGATCTCTGTCGGTTCCCATGTTCGGAACCACTATTGTTTACTGATATGATGGCCATCAACTGACTGTTCGGTCTGATAAGACCTACTGTACTGTTTGCTATTGGATGTACCACTTATGACTGCTATGATCAAATAACTAATATACTGTTCAAATGACTATTTTAAATACTGAAAAGACATTCATTCTTAACCTCTTTATGCATATGTGATTCACTAGGCTTTAGCTCACTGTTTATATATATATGTAGGTGTCCAGGCATCGAACCGGCGCTAGGAGCGTTGGGTTAAACTCCCTTTTTGTCAAGCCAACCACTGTGCCTCACTGAGAGGTTCCAAGTCCTTCAAGCTAAGGCTGCTTTAGGGTGTTTTGGATTCCCTCTTTCTATTTATGTCCTGTATATACAGTTTAGACTTGTACTGTACTGCTAAGGTAGGGAGTTGGTCCCTAACCTGAATGCCTATAAATGATATACTGCCTTTGTTCTGAATGTGAATATATATGAAAAGTCTTTTTGCATACAGACTGTCACAGCTCATTGGACATCTTTTACTACTGTTTCGGCTTCCGCCAGCCTCTGTACTCTATATTACTGTTATTACTGTTAAGCAAGCCTTCGGTAATCACAGATTACTGGCCGGTTACGGTGCTAAACCCATAGGGGCGGGTTTGGGTCGTGACAATCTAGCACATCATCAGCACTGCATGGAACAGAGTTGAGTTTCTTCGGCCAAACTTGAATGGTTTTTAGATTTACTCGTCCTCGGTGGTTCTTAACATCACATAATAGGGCTTGTGTGAATTCTAACCTATCTTTAAGCCTTCGAAGGTCATCCTTGAAACCCCATGCCAATTTGATCTATTCAGTTGCCAGTGGAATCAAGGGATTCATGATCACCTACGCAGTAGAGATGAGAACAGAGACACACATCTTTGATCTTTCTTTTCCTTACAATTCCGAAAGAGAACTAGGATTGGATTAGATTGGATTAGAAACAATTACTTGAGAAGACAAAGCAGATTTTTGTGTAGTGAAGCTGGAAGGTGATGGAAAGCTTCAAACTATATCATTTGTCAAATAATTGAAAGATGAGAACATGGGGGTGACAGGTGCCATCTATGTTTGTCTATATTCTATTCACAAGTCTATGATTATTGGGAAAAATATACGGGACAGGGCTATTTGGGGTAGTAATGTAATTTACTGGGGTAAGACAAATCACTAGTAAACGGGTGCCTCTATTTACACACCACCTTTCATATGAAGACACACCAAGAAAAAAATATAATTACAATTATATCCCTTAATTAGATATCCAAATTACCCTTATCTTCTTTTCTGAAACCCTAATAGCCACCTCTCACCTCACTAGAAATGTGTTACTACCGCCATCACTCCCAACACAACACCTGTCATCTCCTAACTTCCCACTTTCGTGATCCTTCTCCACAGCCACTCCACGACCGATATCACTCCTCTTCTCGTCGCCCTTCTTCACCCCACCATTCTTCCCTCTTCTTAGAACCACCGCAACCCCTCCCTCTCTAACCAAAACCATCGTCTTCTCCTCTACCTTGTGCACAACCACCACCTCTCTCATTTTCTTCTTTTAAAACCCTAGCCATCTTCCGTCACCCACTACTGCTAGATCACAAACCACGTTCAGTTTGCAACATCCGAACTTGTGGCTGAAGTTCATTCTGCAACTTCCGAACATTGTAAACCAGTCTGGAAAACAATATCCGAACATCGATAATTTGTTCGACACTAGTTTTCTGCCACTATCTCTTCACTTCTTCATTGAATATCTCTCTTTCTCTTGCTCGAGATTTGCAGGGTTGGGGGTTGTGGCATTGACAGAAGAGGGTTGGGGAAGGGGTGGTGGGGAACATGAGGAAGTCAGGGAGAATTGACGAGAAAAAGAGATGGCTAGATAGGGGAAGAGACAGTGCCAGCGAGGGACAAAGGAAGGGACCGGGGAGTGACGGCACCAGTGACAAAGAAGAGAGGAGTAGGGAAAGGGGCTACACTGACGCCAGTGACGGAGTTGGGTTACAGGTGGTGGTGGTGGTGGTGGTGGGGTGTGTGACTAAGGGGGAAAATGGAACATTGTAGTGTGTATTGAGCAAATTTCTTATTTTTCAAATTATTAAAGTTGTGTCTTGAGTAGTGATGTGCCTTGAGATGAAAGGTGGTGTGTAAATAGAGGCAGCCCTAGTAAACGGTCTGAAATTTCAAATTGACCACAAAAAAAAAACTAATAAAACCTACTCTCCCTCTTCACTCATTTTCAATAGAGCATTTCCAATCCGTCAACTTTTAATTTTGATTAAAAAAAATAATAATAAAATAAAAAAAGTGTTAAAAATTTGAAGTCAAATATTCATCAAATTAAAAAAAAATTACTTTTTCATCAAATTAAAATTTTATCAAAAATCATTCATCAAATTTAAATTTGATCAAAATTTAAAAAGATAAGAATCAAATATGATTTTTTCCATCAAATTTGATAAAAATAAAATTTTTAAATAAGACAGAATTTTTTTATTTTAAAAAAAAATTGATAAAAAATTAATAAAATAATTAAAATAATTCATGTAAAATCAAACATTTTATTTAAATGCAAATGCTAACAATTGCCCCATAGGCATTGTTTAATGTTGAAAAATGTGTAAAAATATTAAAGACTGTATTGATTTCAATAAAAGTATATTGTGTATTGCAAATATTTTGTCTTTTACTTGTGCCTTAGGGCTGTTTATTAGCAAGACCCTTATTTAAATTTACGGGTCCAACTTCTCTCTAGTTCAGAAACAGACTGGAAGGTGTTGTTGGGTTTTATTTGGGGCTCATTTTGATGATCTAAACTGTCAATGTGTAAAGCTTATTGAATACATCATCCTTGCACAAAATCACGTTAATCGGACATTGATTGACACTTGATCAGCTTGCATTTGTGTTTGCAATTTATTTTAAAAATCATAATTGTCATTGAAACAAATGTAAACTGATCAAATAGTTATCGATATCCAATTAACATGATGTTTTGCAAAGATGATGTACTCGACAAGTTCTACACATTGAACGATTTGAATTATCGAGATCGACCCAGAATTGGGTCCAAGCCCAACAACACCGTTCAATCTGATTTCGAAAGAAAAAAAAAAAAAAAACTGTGACCTAAATTTAAAATAACATTAGTGAAAAATTGTTGGCAATATACATATTTCATTGACTGCCAAAAATATTTCCTTTAACTTTCATTTTTTTTTTTTTTTAGTAGTATTAAACGTCAGAAAAGCGTTAATGTTTTTCCCTTTTTTTTTTTTTAACAAAATAAACGATTGTTTGTTGTAAACAAGGGAAAGTCGTGTCCTCTTACCTTTCATTGTTTGCTTTTCTTAAAGTTGTTTTTTTTTAATCATCAAAAATAAAGTTTATTGATATAAAATTTTTTTAAATTGCTTTCTTACAGTTGTTGTCTTGATTCAACCTTCAACCGCGTAGAATTGAATAGAATTGAAAAATAATATGAGGGGTGACCCTAGTCATGATAATTATTTAGTAATTTCATAATATGGACACGTGATATTCTATAGTATTATGATTGGTGGAGAAAGTAGATGAGTGAAATATTGTGTTGGATAATTAAGAAACCTGAAAAGAAATATTGAATGATAATTAATTAAAAAATACAAGACATTCCGAAAATAGTTAATAATTTCCCCCTAGTCATGACTTTACACTTTTACATTGTTTCCTTTTCTTAAAGTTGTTGCCTTGTTCCAGGCTTCAACCGCGTACAATTGGAAAGTTTCTTAAAATTGCTTTTTTAAAGTTGTCGTCTTGATTTATCCTTCAACTGCGTAGAATTGAAAAAATATGTGGGGTCTTAATTAGACCCTATTGTACAGTCATGACTTTATACTTTTCCACTACTTCCTTTAAATAATACTATATGCATTAATTATTATATTAACAGATGATGTAATATAATTTTAGAGATTTTAAATATTTATAATTTGTATAATAAGTAGGGTCAATAATAATGTTATAATACTAGTTAGTATACTAATTAATACACTAATTAATGCGTATATCACCACTAGTTTCCTTCTCTTAAAGTTTTTGCCTTGCTCCAGGCTTCAACTGCATACAATTGGAAAATCATATAATTAGATTCTTGTACCCTAGATGATGCAGCACAGTTGGTTAGTACCCTACATGACACTTGGCGTTGGTTCAATTCTCTCTCACTGCGTAAATTCTGATTTAAGCAAAACTTGTGTTGAGGGGTTGGTAACGAACAACAGGTTATCTTGGTGATCTCGACTCGGGATTATATCATTATCTATTTTTAGGATTATTATCTATTTTTAGGATTATTTACCTGAAGACTTTTTAATTATTAATAAATATTATTTTACTTTAGGAGTTGTTTGGGGTGTACTAAATAAGTGCATTTTTTGTCTTTTTGGACTAAAAAATTGAGGGGAAAAATATGGATGTTTGGGTTAACTTTTTGACATTTCATGAAAAAATGTGTAATAAAAAATTGTAAAAATTGGTTTGTAGAGGAAAATTAGGATTGGGAGTTGTGCAGCCGTAATTGTTGACTTTTGGTGAATAGTGTTAATTTTTTAACTTTTTGAGTAACTTTTTGGCTTTTTGGCTTTTTTTACATACCCCAAACTTGGCCTTATTATTTATGAATTCTTATATTTTGATCATTTCAATTATAAAAATGTATCACTTTTACTCCATTTAAATCATTTTTAAAAAGAATGTATTTATATAATTTTTATAATTAAAGAGGTTAATATGTATGAATTTATAATTGAAGGAATCTTAGTGTAATTAACTTGTTTTATGTTTTGGTTGGATAATAGGAGAAAAGGGTATAAGAAAGGATTCAAACCTGGATATTAACAAGTTTGCAACTCCATTTAAAATAAAATAAAAAACAGTTTACAACTAAAAAATTGGTATTATTTGACCGCCCTAATAGATATTGCTCATTGTACATCATTAATAGGGAGAAATGTAAAATGGGGGTTCATGAATTATGTGTTCAAAAATGGAATTTTATGCCTCCCTCTTTAAATATTGGAAAAATTATTTATAAGTCCTATTATGAAAACTTGTTTTGTGTAAAGTTCTGTGAATTTTTTTTTTTATAGAGTTTAAAGTCTTATTTAGATAGGAATGTATTCCATGAGATCTTATATTGTGTAAATCAATTGTAGTAGTGGATTATTATATCTCTATTTTGTTCTATTATTGTACATATTATTCTCTCTCTCATATATCATGTTTGGTTTAGGATGTTATATAAGCATGGTCATTTTTGTCAAACCCACAGAGGTGTGTATGTAAATTAAATGTATAAATTAAATAAACAATAAAATAAAATAATTCAGAAAATAATTATATAATTAAATTTCGAATTAAACGCTTATACAAAATTAAAGTCGAGGCTTGTGTTGAACACAATTTCCTTAAAGTAGATTTCGCCCTCGCTCCGCTGCTTTGAGTTTTAATAGCGTCTACTTCCCGAGATGCAACGACTAACACTTAAAATTGCAGCACTACAAAATCAAGTCTGGCGAACCAAATTATGTTGTAACTCTTTCTTTTTCTTCCTAAAAATTAAGTGCAGAATAGATACAGAAACACAAAAGAAGAATAGAAGAAGAAGACGAAATTCTGAGGAAATAATTTGATCCTAATGAATGCTGGAATGGTAGGGTATATATAGGAAACTTGGTGGCTATTCGAACAGGTACCAATAGGAAAAAAAACCTGTTCAGAACTGGAACAGATCTGTTCAGAACAGAAACAGATCTGTTCAGGTGAAAATTGCACCTATTCGGGTGGACCTTTTGAATCTGTATGAACTGTTTGGGTGAAAAAAAAATCTAGATCAATTTATTTTGATTTTTTGAAACCAAAAAAATAAATAAATAAATAGCTTCAAATGTTTTTGGCCCGACAAGCCCAATCAAACCTCACACCATGCACCCGCGCCCAAGCCCAGCCCCGCCCGACCGGCGTGGCAGCGTGTGCGTGTTTTTTGTGTTGAGTCCAATAGGTCTAGCCCACTTTACCCATAACCTCACCCTTTCACAAACTCGGGTACCTTTTGGAGCCTATCCCAAGTATCCCAAGTTAGAGTATATAAACCCAAACAATTCCTCAAGTCTTTCCAATGTGTGACAAGCACATTTTACAAATGTGTAGGAAACCCACCTAAATCTATTTCCATGAACCTGAAAATGCGCGTCGAATTCTCATTCATCCGAAAATGGTTTTGAGCAACCAAATACACAATTTTATTCACTACGAGGCATTAAACATGAACCCAATGAAAAACGTTAAAAATAACGCTTGGGTCCCACCTTAATTAATGCTCAAAGTTGGCAAGAAATAAGATTTTTTCCAAAGCCTCCAAAGCCATTTTCCAACAATTTTCCCCACCCCGCCCTGCACGGATTTTCTCTGCCCCAATTAAGAAATAGGGTGGGGACAAATTTTGCTTTCCTCACCCCGTTCCACCTGAACCCCACCCCGATTATATTTATTAAATATATTTATATGTATATATAATATATAATATATTTATTTTTTACTATAATAAAGTTAAAACACTAAAATATTATACTTAATATTAATTTGTATTCATTTATTTTCTATCTTATATAATATAATTTTCATTAAGTATAAATTATTATTCATAATATACTATATTATCAATCATTTTTATTAATATTTTCATTTTTTTAACTTAAAAATTAACCTGCCTCCTGTAACGCCCCGAAAAAAGTTATAATAATTCATCCACAATATCAATAAACGATAGCAATGATAAAGTAGCTATCTTCCATTAAGTCCAATTGAGTTTACAAAAGAGAAACATATGCGGTATACATTCATAATGCTTGGCCCTTAATCTATAGCATATGTTGCAAGTTAAAGAAAAGAATCAAAGGTAAACAAATAAGAATGTCCTAATGGCTTATATCTTTCGAAGACGATACTTGGTTACAACAAAAGTGGACTTAAGACCAATACTGTTAAGGCCCTTGGCTTGTACAAAATAAGAACAGTAAATACACAAAGAAGCTCTTGCTCTAAGTCCTTTCAAGCTATTGCCTGGGCGGAGGCATATCATCAGCATCTAAAATGTTTTTCCCACATAGGGTGAGCCAAAGCCTAGTAGAATAATCCAGCATAGTGTGTGAATTTTAACAAGGCTATAAGGTGGATGCTTATGCAATACACGTGCCGAAAACATTTTTTATCTCTTTCAAAATCATGCAATGCCAGGATAATATCATAATTCATAAAACATTTTTCTTTCAATGGAAACACAGGGCAGTGAATCATATCTCAGGAAATCTTAAAACCAATACAACCTTTCATGAAAATTTCATCCGTGGGAAACCGTAAATTAGCATCCATATAAACGTAAGCTATACAAGCACTACTATTTCCATTTTACAGATATTTTGTCCGCGGGATCGGCACCCATGTATATGCACAGTTTTCAGGACTTTCACCCTAGACACACAAGCCAACTTATTTGATGTAACAACAATCTCTTTTCCAGATTCACCCATTTTTTCAAAACAATATGCATGTGTAATGTATAAATATAAAATAATAACCAATGCAAATGAATGAGAAACATGGTTTCAATTTTCCTAGTTCTCATGCAATTTCTACAACACTCATAGCTATCTTCCACCGATAGTCCAAAACAGATATTTCTAAATAGATAATTAATACTCCATAAAGATAAACTTTTCAAATTTCAAAAGGTGAATGATAATACATATCCAACTCTACCATTCTCATCAATACCAATCCAGTTCTATAATTTTAACATCAATTTCATTATTTATATAAAAATCAACATTTGAGGCATTTAGAATAAAACTCATTTTCTTTCCAAAATCAATCCCAAGTATCAAAATCAACCATTTCTACCCAACTCAACATTATTTCCAACATCAACATCATTTTCAAGATTTTATTTGAAAAACCCCTCTTTTGATTTTCAACAAAAACCCTAGGTTTGTTCCAAAATTTTCAAAATTGCAATATTGTTTAAAAATAACAAATAGCTAAGTTAAAACTCATAAAAAAAAGTGGAGATATCCCTACCTCAAGCTTAGAAGATGATTGAAGGAAGGATGGAAACTCCAAGATGTCGCAAATTAACTTTGCTCCAATTAGAATGAAGCCCTCGTCAAGCTCTACCTTTTTAACAAAGGCACACAAGTGAAAAGATCGACGGATCTAGGTGTATTCAAGGGAAATAGATGAGTGTTAGGTAGAGAATGAGAGATATTAGGGTTTTAAAATGTTTAGAGAGAGAGAAAGGTGAAAAAGTGAATCAAAAGTGGCTGCTTACAAATTGATATACACATAGTTCGCTCGAGTGCAAGAAGTGTTGCTCGAGCGTCCAGACACAATAAGTTGTTCCGCTTGAGCGCAAGAAGCTTCGCTCAAGTAGTTTTACAGACAGAAGACCATCGCTCGAGCACAAGAAGCTTCGTTTAAGCGAAGAATACAAACTCTCAGTAGTTTTACAGACCTGCAAAAGTATTAAAGGGTTCACAAAGATCGCTCGAGCGTAAGAAGTGTCGCTCGAGCGAAGGAACAAAATTCTGGGTATCAACACTTTCAAAAAAACAAACTACCAACCTGTTCCAAACGTAATCAACACATCCCAAAAGCCAAACTCAAAGAGAGATAAAGGGAAACAAGACATGGATAACTATATAAGAAAATGAAACTCGGATCAAAGACATCAAATGGGTCAGGTCTAAACCAGAAACGCTATACCTTCTGCTTTGCACCTGCCCCGCTTCCATCATCCCCTGATTTACTCCGCCTCCGACATGATACGAGACGTGGATAGATTTCTATAAACCCGCCCCAAATCCAACCCGTGAATATCCTTACATGTTACATTTAGGAGGTTACAGTTGTTAATTGAAAATTTAAAATACGAACAATGGTGGAGTATGAGAATGTCACGTTGGGTTTGGGATGTTACATGTTACATTTAGGAGGTTACATTATTCATAATTCAACAGCGGAGTATTGGAATGTCATGTTAGGTTTGGGATGAGAAGCATATGGGAATGTCACGGTGAGTTTGGGATATTACATGTTACATTATGGGTTTTTTACTAGCCTATCCTACCTTTTACACTTATTCCCGTCTTCGTCCTGGGTTTTGCTCTTCAGCACCAACAGGTCCTGAGCCTTTTTTTTTGGTACCGTTTTACCCCTCCCCTGTTTTGGCGCATTTCTGTTTGGATTTTCCATCAAAATATTGTGTTCTAAGTATGGGTTTGTTGTTTGGATTTCTGTGGAACTTCACGATTTGCTAATGTATTATTGTAGAGCTTTGTGATTTCGTGCTTGGTGTATCTTCATGATTTGTGATTTGCGATTGCGTGCTTGGTGAATCTTCCTATTTGCAATTTCGCGTTTGGTGTATAGTTACATTTTCTGATTTGCGATGTTGTGGAGTTAGGTCGACTGGTATGTTTGATTTTGATTTCAATTTCAATGTTTTGGTTCTTTTTAGTTTGAGTTGGTGATTTTGATTTTGTTGTGATATTGTTGTTACTCTGTTGTTTCTGTTGCGATTGAATTTGTATTTTAATCATGATATTGAAAGCTTTGAGATATGTATATGTAAAGAAATTTAGATTTTTTTTTTTTTTTGGGTTACGAAATCGTCTTGATTGAACACGGGTGCTGGTTTGTTATTTTATATAGTGATAATTTTATCACTGAGTATTTTGGGGGTGTTGTTGGATTAACTTTTTCGACAGTGATAAATTTACCAGTGAGTATGGGAATATGAGATGAAAAGGTTGCATAATGTAATGGGAAGATTCAAATCGAGTTACCATATCTAATAAGTGTAAGCCTTATAAACTGTTCTTGGTCTTTGGTGGTGTTAACTGTTAAAGTTTTCAGTGTTGGTTTTTGGATGTGTTTGAGTTGGTTGATAATTTTATCACAGTATTTGATTTTGTTTTAGGGTGTTTGAGTTGTTTGCTGAAATATAATTGTTGTTTGTTGCAGGATTTATAGTGATGGAGAATTGTTTGTTTCTTATGTGCAAGTTTAGAGGTGTGACATTGGTTATCAAGTATAATGATGGATTTAATTTCAATGATTTAGTAAATAAATTGTGTGCAAAGTGGAGTGAGTTAGTTGGTAGTTCTTTGAATATATCGTATTCAATGCCTAGACATTCTTGTTGTGGTCTACAAAGTGAAGAGGATTTGGAGGTTATGCTTTCTTGTGATATTCATTGTATTGATGTTTTTGTAAAGTGTTGTTCTTTGGGTGAATGTTATATGATTTGTGATGGTGAAGCTAGTAGTAATAGTAGTAGTAGTAGTAGTGTTGTTTGTGAAACTGATTTTTTGCCTTCATTTTATTCAAATCAACGGAAACCTTTGCTCTCTGATGGGTGGGTTAATTGTATGAAAGGAATGGGACAAAGGTTTGCTCAAGGAGTTGTTAAATTTCGAGATGTGTTGTCAAAGTATTCTATTCATTCCGGTTTTGATTTTGATTTTGTTAAGAATGATAAGGATCGTGTCACTGTTCATTGTATGAGAAGGACTGATTTGGGATGTCTATAGAGCGTGCATGCTAGAGTGGAAAATTATAGTAAAGCTTTTGTTATTAAACAATTTGATGATGTTCATACTTGTGGATCTTCTTTTCGTACAGTTAAACATGCTAGGATGACTTCAAGTATGATTGGTGGGCTAATTTCAAGTGATATTCGTAATAAGGCTTTGACATCGGTTAGTGAGGTGGTTTGTAATTTCAAGGACTATTATGGAACAGAAGTTTCTTATCGGCAAGCTTGGATGGGTGTTGAAAAAGCAAGGGGTCTTGTTTTTGGTGACTATTCATCATCATTTGACGATCTTCGTTGGTATGTTGATACCGCTAATAATTGTAATCCGGGGAGTGTTTTTGATATGGAATTTGATGTTGATAGTAAAGGAAGACATTTCAAATGCTTGTTTTTCGCTTTTGAGGCATGTATTCATGGTTTCAAGTATTGTCGGCCTGTGTTGATGCTTGATGGAACTTTTTTGAAAGGAAGACACAAAGGTTGTTTATTGGCTGCTATGGCAAAAGACGGTAACCAAGGTATATTCTATGTCTATTTGTTATTATTATTAAAACAGTGATAATTCTATCATTTTTGTTACTGGAGAGTGTTGATTATTGAGTATAGTCAATTTATTAGTGATAAATTTATTATTCATTGATTTTATATGTTGTATGCTGCTGTTGAATTTTTGTAGTTATACAGTGATAAATTTATCTATGGCTGGTGCTATATGTTATATGCTTTGTGTTTTGATTTTTTTTTTGTAATTTTTTTTATTTGTTATTGATAACATGTATATATATATATTGTTTGTAGGTTTATATCCGTTATGTTTTTCCATTGTTGATAGTGAAAGTTATGATAGTTGGCATTGATTCTTGTCAAAGTTATTTGTTATTTTGACTCTAGGAAGGGATATTGCGTTTGTTACTAATCGGCATGGAGGTTTGCTGAAAGCTTTAGCTGAGGTCTTTCCGTTTTCTTCTCATTCTTTTTGTCTAATGCATTTGAAGACAAACTTGAAGACTTATTTGTCAGTGAAGAGTCGTGAATCTAAAGAGTATTTGCTTACTCTTTTTAGTAGATGTGCATATGCTCCTACTATTGAGTTGTTTAATGAGCTATTTGAAGAATTTAAGGGTCGTTGTGGTCGTAGTGTTAAGAAGTTTCTTGAGGATTTGCCTAATGAGTGTTGGTGTAACGCTTATTTTCAAGGCAAGAGGTATGGTGAAATGTGCACAAATGATGCGGAATCTTTTAATTCATGGATTAGGGATGAACGCCATTTTTTTCAACTAATCTTGTTGATGCTATATGGGTGAAACTAATGGAGCAATTTTCAAGAAGGAGAGAAGTTGGGAATAAGTGGAATCGTATTGTTTGTCCTTTTGCAGAGAAAAAGTTGGAAGAAGCTTTTAATGATACAAAAGCATGGATAATTAAGAAATATAGCGATGACATTTATGAAATCCAATTGGATCATTCAGTTATGGTTAATATTGGGAAACGCTCTTGTTCTTGTCGATTGTGGGAAATTTATTCTTTTCCTTGCAAACATGGTTTTTGTGCTATATAGAGGAGTGGGAAGGATCTGAATTGTTTTCTTGATGATTACTATTGTGTTGGTAGTTATTATGATTGTTATTCACATTTTATCTATCCAGTTCCTAGTATGTGGAAGCCAAATGTAGTTGTTGATGATGATGTTGTTTTACCTCCTCTTGGTAAGAGATCAGCTGGACATCCAAGAATAGAGAAAATACCTTCTAAGGGAGAAATCAAGAGAATTAGGTGCAGTAGGTGTGGAAAGATGGGAACTCATAATCGGAAGACATGTAAAGAAGCTTTGCTTTAGTTGTATTGATTTTAATTGAATTACTTTGTTGAGGAATTTGTTAAACATAAATTATATTTTTTGCTGATATGCTTACAAGATTAAGTTTCACAGATTTATATTATTTGATTTGGGTTAAATGTAGTTGTTGTTTTTGGTGTTTTACAAAGTGATAAATTTATCACTGGTTGATTTGGACAAGTTGGTGGATTATTTTTTTGTAAGGATGATAAATTTACCATTAATGTGGTTCTTGGATTTTGTTATTTCCAAGAATGATAAATTTATCACTGATTGTGTGGGAAGAGTTGATGGTTTATTACATTTATGTCAATGGTTGATAAATTTATCACTGTCATATCCAAGCAAATGTTCTTTTCTACAGTGATAAATTTATCACTGGCTTAAACTCAACAAAAATCAATTGATATCACTAGTTATACATGTTTTTAGTTTTTCTGTGCCTTGATTAATTCAAACAATAATACAGCCTTGCTTGATAGATAATGCATTCCTCAGAAACACAAATAATTTGTGTACTGAATTTACAATGGCATATGCTAGACCTCTTTCCAGTTTCTTTCTCTTCACACTGTACCTTAGTTACTCTTGGGTTGATTGCTGATAAAAGAAAAAGAAAGAAAATGAATATATATATATATATATATATGTACACATATATCCTTTTTTGGTCTTTTGTTGTTTCTGAGTGATTTTCTCTTGTGGATATCTTTTATGAGATTCCAAATGACAGTAGATTTGAGATTCAAAGTTTGAATACGGTTTTTCCCATAGGTCTTTCAGCATTCAAAGGAGTATATCTTTGTATATTTACTTACTTATAGGAAGTAATTTTTGTCTGGAGTTATCTAGTTTTCCCAGGAAAAATTTCCACAATACAAAGCTGTAGATCAAATCTCTAGAATACATAATTGCATATCTGCTGTGTTAACTGCTTTACAAAGTAAAAAATTTTAGATCAACTACCATGTTTATCTGGTTTAGCAACAAGTTCTCAGTCTGTATACTGTTTTGTGGTCACTCAGAAGCAAGCTTTGGATGTTTGAGTTGTTTAACTGAAGTATCAAATGGTTTTAATTATTCAGAAATCACCAAGGATCGCATGTTCTTACATTCATTCTCAAACTTGGGAATATGTACAAATTGTAACAGTATTTTAATTTTCAATTTGGACATTGTAATAGTGTTTGTGTTTTAATTTTCAATTAGGTAAATTTTTTATTATTTTTTATAGTGTTTTGTTTACTTGAATTGGGAAAAAAGAATGTGTGTGTGTGTGTGTGTGTGTGTGAGAGAGAGAGAGAGAGAGAGAGAGAGAGTTGCTGTTTTTTTGTTTGAACAGTGGTAAATTCATCAGTGTTCACAATGATAAATTTGTTGAAACAGTGATAAATTTATCAATGTAAACAAAACACTATAAAAAATAAATTTATGAGTATAGTGACTCCAAACCTGTTATTAACCTTTAAATTCAACACAAATAATCAGATTAGAATCAATATTTTGAATGAAATTTGGATAACAAGACTGATATCAAAAGCCAGATCTGGTAACAATATGGCTAAAAAAGACTGAATGTTTCATTGAAGCAAATTTGACATTGTAACAACCAAGCACTGTCCATAACTTTGACATTGTAACAACCAAGCATTGTAATATTCATTGGAGCAAAGTAAGAACCAAAATCATCAAAATACAGGTAACACTGTAATAGCCAAACAAGCAAAATGTATAAAGTATTGACATTCTAGCAACCAAATGAATCAGTGTTTCCTTTTGTTTTCTTTTCTTCCAGATCTGTTGCTTATTGCGGAGGCATGTCATCAATGTTTTCATCAAGTATTTGCTGTTCAGTAATTTGTTGGTCAGTCAAGAAGATAGTTAACATATTGGCTCTCAATTGATTACCTTCTTCCTTGGAAAAAGTAGGCATTATATTGTTTTTGGAAACATATTGCCTCATGATATAGCAAACAATAATTCCACAATCAAACCTGCAAAAACATTTTGAAAACAAAATATTATAATTTGGTTTCGTTGCTCTTTTTTTTTTATAACAGTGTTTTGTTATTGATAAACTTACGACGTGTCTTCTTTGTGGGCTGTTGATGATGCTCTCTGTCTCCTGTTGAAATTTATCAGGATTGATGAGAGTTGGCTTCTCATCCTTTATGTACTTGTCAATAATCTCTCTCTGTAACATATACATTTGTATAATTGTTCTATTAGAAAGTCAGTTGAAACAATTAATGAGAAATCATGGATTTAAAGAATGATAAATATATTACTGTACAAATTTTTGATGTATAATTGAGCATAGATGGGGATTGATGTATTGGATTAATGGTAAGTTTGATAGTGAAAACATTTTTACCACTTCATTTGCGGCGTTGAAGTGTGGATTTTTAGGCATTGCTCTCCTTGGTCTCATGGAATTGTAGAATTTTCATGAACCTTCTTCAATGTCAAGGACAAGTATTGTCCAATGAAAATTTTGGTGGATTGGGAAGAGAATGTATCTTGCTTTCATGGCTTCAGGCATCAATTTGTTAAGTATTCTCTTTCTTGCTTCCTCATCTTTTGTTGTCAACAAGTGCTAACAAATATAAATAAAAAAGTAATGTTAATTTAACTTTAAACTTTTCCAAATTAAATAGGTGGTGAGTATGAAACTTTTTGTCACTGTGATCAAAATTTTATCAATCCATATCAAAATTTATCACTGCGTTGCAAAATTCATCTATACTACATATAAAGGGAACACATCTATTGGTGTCTTGAGGTCTTTTTTTCTCCTCCATGCCAAATGGATCTTTATATCCCCTAATATATCTATACTATTCTTCTCTTTCATTCTGTAAATATTCATAGATGATCTGTAATAGGCTATATATCCATACTGCTTATTTCAAGTACACTCATGTGAGTGTGCACATCTACTAATTAATATATATATATATATATATACATATCATGATTCTCTCCATTCCATAGTTGTAATGAAAGATGTCCATTACTTAATAAATTACATCAAACAAGAACTCTATGAGGCTTCACTACTAACAAAATGAAAATGAACTATGTCCTGCAACATCATAGCATATAATCCAGCTATTTCAATTTCAACACATCTCAATATTTGTTGAAGTTCTCAATATCATATGCAGTAGTTTCGAAAACCGAAAAAAGTGCCCAGAATTTGTAATCAAAGACTGGGATTTACTCATACTGTGATGCCACAATAACAAAGTCAAAATATACAACAGTGAAGAGGGAACAGGGTCAATTGAAGAGGGAAGGTAGTGTCATATGTTTGAAACTAGTTACTCAGTTAAGCAAACAGAGGTTATACATTGATAAAAAAACAAAACAAGTGTTGTTCCTCAGTTAAGCAAACTAGTTACTTCCATGGCAACTTGAAATAAATATAAATGATGCTGTTTCTTGTTTGTGTGCAAGCAAGTGCTCTGCGTATGCGTCTATTACCTGTGTTGAAAACAAAAAACAAAACAAGGAATTAATATAAATCAAACAATAAAATGTTATGTTAATAAGTTACAAATTCAACTTACAATGCCTGCCAAATCTTGGCCCTTCAATATTTTGTCAATATCATTTAAGTAGACATAGGTTGCATGGTCAGCTCCTTGCCACACTGGCTGATCCCTGAAAAAAGGGTTATTAGTATTGGAATAATAAATTTATTAATATTTTTGGAATATTTGATACTTATAAATTCAATATGAGTTAATGATAAACAGTCGGCAAAAGTGAACCACGGGAGTCAAGAGAGAAGATTATTACTTTTTCTTTGTATTCGCCCAATGTGCAATGAGATTTTGCCTTGATTTTTTTGGTAGGATGTTGAAAATTTCGTTTGAATTTTCAATTTCTTCATTGTAAGCTGCTCTTGTGTGTGTTTTTCTTCTGAGCACTTGTTTGCCTCAGCCAAGGTTGCAATTCTCTCATGGAGTATCTTGATTTCTTCATCTTTCCTTTGGATTTGATTTTTTGTAGTTTTCTGCTGATCTTGCATTTGTTTGTTCAGCTTCTTGAGTTGCTGCTGCAGGTTATCATTTGCAGTTTGAAGGATGTCCCTTTCCATTTGTAACCTTTCCATTTTGAGCATATTGTCTTCTATCTTCTGAAAAACAAGTACTTCTACTAGATTTGGATCCACTTCAGGCTCTTTGTGAACTTCGTTTCCTTTACTCTTTTGTGATTCAAATGGTACTGTTTTCTTTTTCTTTTCAGGGCATATTTTGTGTGGAATTGGTTCCCATGTTTCATGTTTGGATTTGTCTTCAATCAATGTTTATTCTTTTTCATAATTTTCAATCTGATTTTGTTGTTGAAAATCAGCATCTTCATCTTCGTCTTCATCTTCATCTTTATCCTTAATTTCTCCTAGCAGCATTCAGTATATTTTTTTCTCTTCATCTGTGTGCTTCAAATTGTTCTCCTACATAGATGAAAATTAAAAAAATGAATGATATGATACAAATTTCAGAGATAAATTTCTCATAGCAAATTTTATCACTCAATTAGGAAAATTAAACAAATCTATGATTGTTATAGCAAATTTTATCACTGAACTAGGCATAGTAAGCAAATCTATCATTGTATAGCAAATTTTATCACTGAATTAGCAAAAGTAAGCAAATAAAGTAAATATAAGACAAAATGTCCAATTCAATTCATTTTTACAGATAAATTTATCAATACGGAAACTTAATCAATTCTAGTTGAATATAAAGTAACACAAATAAAGTAAATATGAAACAAAACTCACGCATAGTGGACAAATAGAAAAACATTCACTGCATAAAAGAATTTATCACTCAATTAGGTATACTAAGGGAAATTTGTCACTCAATTAGGCAAATTAAATAAATTTATCAGTGTGAACAAAAATTTATCACTGTATAAGAAAATCTATCATTTGTTTAAACAAAACAAAGATTAGAATTGCATACCACAATATCTTTTAGATCTTGCAAGGTTGAACTTGCCAATTGTTGTCCCAAACGTGTGATGTTCTATTTTGCAAATCTTGGGATTGCATTATTGGCATTGGGTTTGATGGTGCTTGTGTATTCGCATATCCAATACTATCGAAGACAAAAAAATTGTTATAAACAAATATTTAGTAAACGTAAATATTATAGTTCATAAGTTATAAGTGAGGTATTTACTTACCAATACGACCATCACACATCCGGACACTTTATCAATTTGGTTGATGTTTCTTTCTGCTGATTTTGTGAGCTGTTGCTTTGCGGCGTCACACCAATCATAAGACTTTATTTTGTCAATATCCTCAAGATATTACATGAACCCCCAACCAATTGTAGTGCCAGTACCAGGATATAACAACAACAAGCAAATCAAGAGGCACACAAGCCTCACAACATCTTCTCTATCTTCCTTCTTGTTACTTCTCAAAAGTTTGGTTATTAACTTTTGGATTGAAGCACTTGTCATTCTACTCTCTCTTATTTTTCTTCTTTTCACCAAATCTATGTCATATTTTCTTCCATATACAAGATTCATCTTCTTTTGTCCACATGCAATCCCAAAAATTAACTTGAAGTCATTTCTTTTCAACTTCAGCTTCTTCCCACCAATTTCAAATGTGGTTCCAGCCATTTGGTATGTTTGCAAGATTTTTGCAACCACATCATCATATTTCATTGAATCTGCTTTTTGCACCTTCTTCTTCGACAAAATGTCAACTAGAAGGAAGAAGGGAGTCTTTTTTAATATTTGGAAATGCTCATTTTCAAGTTTCGTTGCATTGAAGAATCTAATGAGAGATAGCATGTTTGAGCGGTACACATACTTTGCTACATTATAGCGATCCCGGGTTTACCCTTGTTGTACAGTGATCCGGACTTGTGTCTGTGGATGTTAGTAGTTGATTATTATCTTGTTTACATCCTTTCCTACTTTGTATTTGAGTTATAGGATGTGGTGGGCAGGTTTGTTACAGGTTGGTTGAGCTTAGGAACCAAAACTAGTTGCCCAGATTTTGGCCTGTCCGCTCGAGCGGAGCTTTCGACGCTCGAGCGGGGACCTTGTTGTTGCTTGTCCGCTCGAGCGGGGGTTTTGGCGCTCGAGCGGGGAATACACCCATCCAGTATTTCCTGTGTAGTGTTGGACGCTCGAGCAGGGGATTGGCCGCTCGAGCGGGAGGTTGTGAGTGGCGCTCGAGCGGGGAGTTGGACGCTCGAGCGGGTGACCTGTCTGCAAAACTTCTGGGAGTGTACATCCGCCGCTCGAGCGGGAGTTTGGCCGCTCGAGCGGAAGTCTGTAAGTGACGCTCGAGCGGGGGTTTCCACGCTCGAGCGGGGCGACTGGGTTAAGTTCCGAGTTTTAGCATTTTTAAATCACTTTTTCTTGTTCTTTCTCTCTCTTACTTTCCCAAACACAAATTTGAGAGCCTCTCTCTCTAAAACCGGCCCTTCTCTCTTAGATTTGATCTAGTAGGAGTTGTTTGCTCGCTTTGGGCCTTTACAAAAGTTGTGTTGATCGTCGAGGGCTACATTTTAATCTGAAAATTTCGGGATTTGGAGCATTTTGATTTTTGTCTTCATCTCCGTTGGAGCTCATCTTTTGAGGTAGGGATATCCTACTCCTCTTTATGGATTTTGTCTTTGAATTTTAGTATTTTGATATGTTGGGTGTTGTTGGGTAATTTTGAGAAAGTTTGGGTCTTTTGTGTAATTTTACAAAAGTTGGGGTTTTATTTATAATGAACCTAGAGGCATGTTTGGTATAGAAACATGGGGTAAATGTTAAAACATTGATGAAAATGGAACCTTAGGGTTGTTTTGTTAATTATGGGAATTTGCCCTAATTGTTTTATTTAATTAATGCCTATAATTAATTAAAGAATGTGAGGAATTGAATTGAGGATATTGAGGTTGGAAGGGTATGGGATTAAAGGGTGTAGTTGAATTACTTATCACTCACCGAATTGAAATGTTGATTTAATATCCATTTGTGCATTTATTTTCTGTTTAGAAATAACTGCTTTGGGCTATCGGTGGAGGATAGTCGTGATTGTTGTAGACAATGCATGATGATTAGGCAAACGAAAACTAATCAATGAAATGTGTCATGGGACTTGACGGTTGATAGAATACATTAATTTTATGTATTGATTGAATGTATGTAGAACCTATGTGTTTATATACATTATGTGTAGAGGAGGAGATGGGGATGTACTCCGCGGTTTAGGGGAAGATGGGGGATGTACCTCTAAACCGGATAGCGTTGGGAGGAGATGGGGGATGAACTCCGTAGATACAGCTCATATGCTTGTCTAGAGAAGTGAAGATACCGCTCATATGCTTATCTTTGAGAAGTATAGATATAGCTCATATGCTTGTCTAGAGAAGTGTAGATATAGCTCCTACGCTTATCTTTGGTTGTGTGATATAGTTCTTATACTTATCTGCTGAGATGTTGATATAGCTCATATGCTTATCGGTTAATGTGATAACATAGCTAGTATGCTTATTTATCGAAAATGGAGAATGAGAAGTAACATAGACTTGTAAGTCATGTAATTGAAATGTGATATATGTGGGTGTATCAGTGTTGGCCATCTATCAATTGCTAATCTTTTAGTCATTGTTCATGGTTGGTTTAGTATATTTCTACTGGGCTGTGGCTCACCCTATATGGGAACATCATTTTCAGGTACAGGTAGCATGCCACCTCCAAGGACATAGCTTGGGAGGCTAGAGGCGGGCAGACCTTTTATTGTCTTTCTTTTGATGTATTACATGTAAATTCAAGCCAAGGGCTTAATGTGTAAATGAGTTAGCACTCCTTTTTGTAACCAAGTGTTAACTTGGAAAGCTGTAAGCCCTTAGGGCATTTGCTTTTGTTGTTAACATGTAATACCTTTTGTAATGAAACTATGATGAATAGATGGATGCTAGTCTTTTGTATATCGATGCATGCTTATATTGATGGGTTTAATGTTGTTATTTTGAGGGCGTTACAACTTGGTATCAAAGCGTACCGGGTTCGAATACTTTGGGTACGTGGGAAGTGATTAGGATCACAATGGGTTTGTCTCGCTTGATAGAGGCGTAAGTGTAGTGTCATATGCCATGTGCTTAATTGATAACATGCTTATGTGATTATTTGGGTATGGGATTTAATTTTTAGGATGTTGATTGGATCTTTGGGTTTCTGGGAGTCTTGTTGGAAAAGCACTTGATCAATGCTGTTTCTAACCAGAACTCTAGTAACGCCTCGGGACTATCATTATCCGGAAATGAAATTCGTAAGTGCTTATGTGTTTATGTGCTTACGTGGAGTGAATTACAGTTGTCCATGCATTAGGACGCGAGTGTTTAGTTTCGGCACATTTATGAATGTGCTAATGTTCTTCGTTTCCTTTATTAGGATGTCAGGACGAGGAAGAGGTGGTAGGCGTGGTAGACCTAGGCAACAGGAAGTGCCTATACCGGATGAGATTCCGGCAGTGCGGGAGGGAGTTGGTCAGGCCAATGTGGCCGAGCCAGCGGGTCAGCAGGCTATGAGTGCCTTGGCCCGGGAGATAGCGGGAGCTTTGGGTATTCTCAGGGCTGGGAGTCAGGCAGTTGAGGCAGGGCCTTCTTTCTTGAAGAGGGAGTTCTTCCGGTCTAATCCGGAGGAGTTTGTTGGGGATCCTAAGGAACCACTGAAGGCAGACGAGTGGTTGGAACAGATGAGTAAGACGTTCGAGATGCTTGGCATCGAGGACGGAGCACTGAAAGTGACCTTGGCAACCTTCCAGCTGAAGGGGGATGCGGGTCAATGGTGGAAGTATGAGAAAGTCCGTGTTGGTGGTACTTGGGAGGCGTTTGTAAATGCTTTCCAGGAGAGGTTCTTATCTACAGTTGCTAGGGAGAAGCTGAGAGATCAGTTTAGCCGGCTTAATCAGCAGGGTTTGTCTGTGGCCGAGTTTGAGGCTACGTTTACTAGCTTGTCCAGGTTTGCACCTGAACTCGTGGCGACCGAGGAGCGCCGTTGTTACGAGTTTGAGCGGAAGTTGAGGCGTGGCCTCAAGTTGAGGGTTGGTGGTTCTTATATTCGGGAGTATAGGCATTTGGTGGATGCTGCAGCTCATATGGAGCTCTTGATGCAGGAGGAGGATGAGGAGAAGAATAGAGGTTCCAAGAGGAGCCAAGATGGCCAGGGAGATGGCAGGAGACAGAGGGGTTATAACCCTCAGCAGTCTTAGGGTGGTGTGGCTAGGTCAACTTTCCCAGTACCGAGTGCAGGCTCCGGGAGGGGCAATTAGGGGGAGTTCACCTGTTACAAGTGTGGCCAGCCGGGTCACAAGGTTTCGGTTTGCCCGCAG
Organism: Camellia granthamiana; assembly: GCA_036172215.1. Taxonomy (NCBI): domain Eukaryota; kingdom Viridiplantae; phylum Streptophyta; class Magnoliopsida; order Ericales; family Theaceae; genus Camellia; species Camellia granthamiana. The sequence continues at coordinate 207,010 of JAXFYN010000038.1, read as the reverse complement.
AAGGGTGAAGGTCAGAGAGCTGCATCTTCTTCAGCTAGACCGCAGAGTCAGAGTTCGGGCAGGGGTCAGCCCTTGTCTTGTTATCAGTGTGGACAGCCTGGGCACCTGAAGAGGTTCTGCCCACAGTTGAGTGCCACTTCAGGGGCGTCTGGTTCTAGACAGACGCAGGGATTTCAGCCAGCTCAGTCTGTGCAGGCCTCGAGGGCCAATCCGGGGGCTTCGTCGTCCCAGTCAGTGCAGCAGTCTTATGCTCCTAGAGGTGAGCAGGTGGACCAGGGGCCTACAGGGCGCGTGTATGCTGTTACCGCGCAGGACCTAGTACCGGCTCCATCAGTAGTGAGAGGTACTTTTCTGTTTTGCAACTCGGTTGCTAGAGTGTTGATTGATACGGGTGCATCTCATTCTTTTGTATCTGCTGCATTTGCATCTGTGTTGGAGTTGGAGTTAGCACTATTAGCATCTCCTATTTGTGTAGTGTCACCTATTGGGGGTGAGTTGATCCTGAAACACGGATGTAGAGGTTGTGATATAGAGGTCGCCGACCATAGGCTTCCGTTTCCATTTGTAGTTATGCCCATGAAGGGCTTTGATGTTATTTTGGGTATGGACTGGTTATCGTCATACCGGGCAGTTATTGATTGCTACCGCCAAAGGGTTACTTGTTGTACCATGAGCGGGGAGTGTTTCCATTTCTTGGGAGACCGGGTTGGTAGTGTTGTGCCACCAGGGTATGATCCGCGAGGGCGGAGTGAGCTTAGTGGTTTACTTGCTAGCTTTGAGAGTGGTGAGTGTGATGAGACCCAGATTGTGTTGCCAAGGGTAGTTTGTGAGTACTCGGATGTCTTTCCCGAGGACCTCGTTAGTTTGCCACCTTACCGGGAGATTGAGTTCTCTATTGATTTAGTGCCCGGCACGGCGCCGATTTCTATGGCACCTTACCATTTTGCTCCAGCAGAGTTGGTTGAGTTGAAAGTTCAGCTCCAGGAATTGCTAGATAAGGGCTTTGTTCGCCCTAGTGTTTCGCCGTGGGGAGCACTGGCCCTGTTTGCTAAAAAGAAAGATGGTGCCTTGAGATTGTGTATCGATTATCGGAAGTTGAATCGGGCTACGGTTAAGAATAAATACCCTATGCCCCGTATAGATGATTTGTTTGACCAGTTGAAGGGTTCCCGTTGTTTCTCTAAGATAGACTTGAGATCGGGTTACCACCAGTTGAGGGTCAGGGAGGAGGATATTCCGAAGACGGCATTCCGTACGCGGTATGGCCATTATGAGTTTCTGGTGATGCCATTTGGGCTTACCAACGCACCGGCAGTCTTTATGGACTTGATGAACCGGATCTTCCGGGAATTCTTGGATCGTTTTGTAGTCGTTTTTGTGGACGACATCCTTATCTATTCACCTTCTGAGGAGGAGCACGAGGAACACTTGAGAGTGGTGCTTGAGTTGCTTAGAGCCCATAGGCTATATGCCAAGTTTGGGAAGTGTGAGTTCTGGCTAGGAGAAGTCAAGTTCTTAGGCCATGTGGTTTCCGGGGAAGGGGTGTCTGTTGATACATCCAAGACTGAGGCAGTGCAAGATTGGGCACAGCCTAAGAGTGTGTTCGAGATCCGCAGTTTTCTGGGATTAGCTGGGTATTACCGTCGGTTTGTGAAAGATTTCTCCAGGTTAGCTTCACCGTTGACTAGACTGACTCGGAAGGGAGTCAAATTTGTATGGAGTGAGACTTGTGAAAAGTCGTTTCAAGAGCTAAAAGTTAGATTGACCACCGCTCCAATCTTGATTATTCCGGAGAGAGGGTTGGGTTATGCAGTCTATTGTGATGCCTCACGAGAGGGTTTGGGTTATGTGTTGATGCAAGAGGGGAAAGTGGTAGCTTATGGCTCACGTCAGTTGAAAATTCATGAGAAGAATTACCCTACACATGACCTAGAATTAGCAGCCGTGATCTTTGCCTTGAAAATCTGGAGGCACTACCTTTATGGTGAGAGATTCGAGGTGTTCTCGGATCATAAGAGTCTGAAATATCTGTTTTCACAGAAAGACTTGAACTTGAGGCAGAGGAGGTGGATGGAGTTTATTGAGGATTACGACTTTGAGTTGCATTATCATCCGGGAAAGGCCAATGTTGTGGCCGATGCCCTTAACAGAAAATCCGTTAGTGATGTAGCTAGTATAGCCATCCGAGAGTGGGAGATGTTGGGGGCAATTGGCGAGTTTGATTTGCTTCTGGGCGAATCCGTTGAGGCTGCGGCCTTGTTTTCTGTTGTTGCGCAGCCTACACTTGTGACTCGAGTGTTGGAGGCACAGAGAGGTGACCTAGAGGTAGATTCCCTCCGAGAGAAGATCTCCAGTGGGAAGGTTGAGAAGGGTTTGGTTGAGCATCCCGACCAGAGTGTGAGATACCGAGACCGTTTGTTTGTGCCGGAGTCTTGCCGAGAGGAGGTACTCCGAGAGTTTCATCATTCGCGCCTTGCGGTGCATCCGGGAGGTACTAAGATGTATCAGGATTTGGGTCGCCAGTTTTGGTGGCGGGGTATGAAGAGAGATGTGGCAGTTTTCGTGTCTAAGTGCCTTACTTGTCAGCAAGTGAAAGCCGAGCATCAGAGGCCAGCGGGTTTGTTGCAACCCTTGCCTATTGCCGAGTGGAAGTGGGAGCATGTCACTATGGACTTCGTTGTAGGTCTTCCGAGGACTCAGCGGGGTAGTGACGCTATTTGGGTGGTTGTAGACCGGTTAACTAAGTCGGCGCACTTCATTCCTATGCGCGTGAGAGATTTGGTAGATCATCTTGCCGACTTGTATGTTCGGGACGTAGTGAGGTTGCACGGGGTCCCAGTGACGATTGTCTCAGATAGAGATCCTCGTTTTACTGCTAGATTGTGGCAGAGTTTGCAGAGTGCCTTAGGCACTAAGTTGACCTTTAGTACAGCGTATCATCCTCAGACTGATGGGCAGTCCGAGCGTACCATTCAGATCCTTGAGGATATGCTTCGGGGTTGTGTCCTTGATTTCAGTGGGACGTGGGAGAGGCACTTACCATTAGTGGAGTTTGCCTACAACAACAGTTTTCAGTCTAGCATCGGTATGGCACCGTTTGAGGCCTTGTATGGCCGACCGTGTAGGTCTCCTGTTTGTTGGGCCGAGGTGGGTGACGCACCTTTGTTGGGTCCGGAGTTGGTTAGGGAGACGACGGAGAAAGTTGAACTTATCCGTAGGAGGCTATTTACAGCCCAGAGTCGTCAGAAATCTTACGCTGACCGTAAGAGGAGACCGTTGGCTTTTGAGACGGGTGATCATGTCTTTCTGAAGATATCACCTAGGGGGGGATTGATGAGGTTCGGGAAGAGTGGGAAGCTATCCTCTCGGTTTATTGATCCTTTTGAGATCCTTGAGAGGGTTGGCGAGGTTGCTTATCGTTTAGCTTTGCCGCCACAGTTATCCGGAGTTTATGACGTGTTTCATGTGAGTATGCTTCGGAAGTATGAGCCGGATCCGTCATATTTTAAAAATGAACCTAATTTTGAACTTGAAAACCAACACCCTTATCACTTGATCAACAAACATTACACATATTCACAAGTTTTATTTTCCGAAAATGCCCTAATATTGTTGAAATTTGCAAGTTGTAATTGAACCATATCTAGGGTTTTTGAAAATGTGTTTGACTAGGGAGAGTAATAAGGGTTTGAGTTGCTTACGTTTTGCAGGCATGTTTCATTGGAATTTTTGTTTGAATCGGCTGATTTGGTGTTCGAATCGCCTGAGTTGTGTTCGTTGTTCCGCCTGAGAATGGAAGGGTTTTGCCGACGGTGGAGAATGAGAAAGATAGGGCTTCAATCGCGTGACTCACGTTTTTGTTTCCCATGTTTGGCAAATATATTGTGCTACAATAGTACCTTTTTTTTTAATTTTTTTTATCGGTGATAATTTTATCAATAGCAAATATCTTGGTACAATAGCAAGATATTTCGAGTTTTACAATTCATTTTCAATTTAAATTGTTCAATATTTCAATTTAGAAAATGCTTCAGCGTTCTCATATTCACATTGAGATGAAATATAAACATATTATATTTGGTATTGAAATAAAATATTTGTAAAACTTATTAAAAAAAATTTTAAAATTAAATTAGCTATCAACTTAAAATTAATAATAATCAGATTATAATCAATTTTTTGAATGAAATTTGGATAAAGCAAGACTGATATCAAAAGGCAGATCTGGTAACAATATGACTAAAAAAGACTAAATGTTTCATTGAAGCAAATTAAGAACCAAAATGATCAAAACAATGTAATACTGTTTGTGTTTTAATTTTCAATTTAGACAAATTTTTTTATTATTTTTTATAGTGTTTTGTTTACTTGAATTGGGAAAAAAGAATGAGAGAGAGACAGACAGACAGAGAGAAAGAGATTGTACAATAGTACTTTTTCTTTTTCTTTTTTTATCAGTGGCAAATATCTTGCTACAATAGCAAGATATTTTGAGTTTTGCAATTCATTTTCAGTTTAAATTGTTCAAAATTTCAGTCTAGGAAATGCTTCAGTGTTCTCATGTTTAGATGAAATATAATACATGAGAACATTCTTGAACATTCTTGAGCATTTTATATACATGAGAACACTCTTGAACATTCTTTAGCATTTTATAAACATGAGAACACTCTTGAGCATTCTTGAGCATTTTTATAATACCTAATTCTTAAATATTAGTATTTTGCATTGTAAAATTATAATACGATTTTTCAACATTCTTGAGCTCATGCGTAACAAACTACAAATAATTTTTTTTTTACAAATTTATTCTAACTATACTTATATCTTATTTTTTAAAATTTTACAATGATCAAAACAATGTAATAGTGTTTGTGTTTTAATTTTCAATTTAGGTAAATTTTTTATAGTGCTTTGTTTAATTGAGTTGGGAAAAAAGAATGAGAGAGAGAGAGATACTGTTTTTTTGTTTGAACAGTGATAAATTTATCAGTATAAACAAAACACTATAAAAAAAATAAATTTATCAGTATAGTGATTCCAAAGCTGTTATTAACCTTTAAATTTGACACAAATAATCAGATTATAATCAATTTTTTGAAAGAAATTTGCATAAAACAAGACTGATATCAAAAGTCAGATCTAGTAACAATATGGATAAAAAAGACTAAATGTTTCATTGAAGCAAATTAAAAACCAAAATAATCAAAACAATGTAATAGTGTTTGTGTTTTAATTTTCAATTTAGGTAAATTTTTTATAGTGCTTTTTTTAATTGAGTTGGGAAAAAAGAATGTGAGAGAGAGAGAGAGAGAGAGAGAGATGCTAGTTTTTTTGTTTGAACAGTGATAAATTTATCAGTGTTCACAGTGATAAATTTGTTAAAACAGTGATAAATTTATCAGTGTAAACAAAAAACTATAAAAAATAAATTTTTCAGTATAGTGATTCCAAACCTGTTATTAACCTTTAAATTTGACACAAATAATCAGATTATAATCAATTTTTTGAATGAAACTTACATAAAACAAGACCTAATAGTGTTTGTGTTTTAATTTTCAATTTAGGTAATTTTTTTATTATTTTTTATAGTGTTTTGTTTACTTGAGTTGGGAAAAAAGAATGAGAGAGAGAGAGATGGTGGTTTTTTTGTTTGAATAGTGATAAATTTATCAGTGTTCACAGTGACAAGACTGATCTCAAAAGCCAGATCTGGTAACAATATGGATAAAAAAAGACTGAATGTTTCATTAAAGCAAATTAAGAACCAAAATGATCAAAACAATGTAATAGTGTTTGTGTTTTAATTTTCAATTTAGGTAAATTTTTTATTATTTTTTATAGTGCTTTGTTTAATTGAGTTGGGAAAAAAGAATGAGAGAGAGAGAGAGAGAGGTGCTGGTTTTTTTATTTGAACAGTGATAAATTTATTAGTGTTCACAGTGATAAATTTGTTGAAACAGTGATAAATTTATCAGTGTAAACAAAACACCATAAAAAAATAAATTTATCAGTATAGTGACTCCAAACCTGTTATTAAGCTTTAAATTTGACACAAATAATCAGATCATAATCAATTTTTTGAATGAAATTTGCATAAAACAAGACCTATATCAAAAGTCAGATCTGGTAACAATATGGTTAAAAAAGACTGAATGTTTCATTGAAGCAAAATTGACATTGTAACAACCAAGCATTGTAATATTCATTCAAGCAAGTAAGAACCAAAATGATTATAATCTTTGTCCCAAATTATTCAAGCATTGTTATCATTGTCTATTGTGTCCCAAAACTCCTTGTCTTCAAGCACCGCTTCTATTGCCTCATCAATGATTTGCTGAGTGTCTGTCTATTGGTTAGTCAACAACGCATCTATGATATCTACTCTGATTTGCTGGCACTGCTCCTTTATTAAATTGGGAAAGATGTCTTTGTTACAAACATATTCTCTCATGAGGTAACAAACTATGACGCCACAATCAAGTCTACGATGACATTGGAAAAACAAAGTTAGTAGTCATAAATGATAATTTTATCAATGTAATGTGTTTTGGTTTTCAAAAACTTACAAAAGATAAACTTGTTGGGGATAATTCATTGCAATCTCTGCTTCTTCATGAAACTTGTTACCTTTAATGAGTTTGGGATTGTGATGTTGAAGGTATTTTTCAATAACCTTTCTCTGCAAAATATATTAATAATTAATTGATGTTTGACAAATAAATGCATAATAAAATTTGATATAGACAAGGGGAATGGATGATATTGTAATTAATTGGTGTTTTACCACTTTGTTTGCCTCATTTAAGTGGTTATCTGTTTCTGTGCTTGGTGTCATTGAATTGTAAAACTTCCATGAGCCATTTTCAATATCGAGTATCAACAACGTCCAATGCTTTTCATTGAAAATTGGGAAAAGAAGATATCTTTCCTTGACAGCTTCTAACATCATTTTGTTCAACAATTGATTTGTTTCTGCCTCATCCTTTGTGGTGAACAAATACTGTGTTTTGCAAATAGATTAGTTTTGATTATAATGTAATTCGTTAATGGTAATTTTATCACTATAACACTGGATGAATGAGAACTTATGCACTTGATATAGACAAGGGGAATGGATGACATCGTAATGAAATATATATATATATATAATTTACTTACACGGCATGATGTAGTAAATATAGATGTTGTTCCCGCTTGCGAGCTCAGGCTGAACTTTGGTTTCGATTGCTCTTCTCTCATTAAGATTTCCTTGTAGGCATTTATTACCTGTTTTGAAAACAAAAGCAAACAAGGTTAATGAGAGAATTATTATTTGGTATTACAATTGATATATGGACAAATAGGGATTTGATTTTACATTTCCAGAAAGTTCTTCGCATTTGACTATTTTGTCAATATCATCCAAGTACAAATAGCTACCTACTTCCTTTCCTTGTAAAATTGGATAACTGCAAATGTGAAAACAAAATTTATCACTGTATACCAAAATTTATTGCTCAATTAATGAAAGAAAGGTTAGGGGAACAAATTGAGCATCAAATTTTACTTGATGTATCAAATCCCAACAATGAACTGAAGTACAGAACATAAACACAAATGTCTAAATAATTTGATACCATAGATGAGACACCATGAAGATTAGCAAAATATATCACTCCATCAAACAAATTAAGTAAAATTTATCACTATGTAGCAAATTTTATCACTGTATATCAAAATTTATCAATGAATGAAGTAAACAAAGGTTATACATTGATAAATGCATGACTATATGCTAAAATTTAGATTCCAAATTTGGAAATTTTAGGACCGAATCATGTTCTTACCTGCTGGTTTTCATTACCCAAAGACTAGTGAGTTCCATCCTTGATTTCTTTGGCAATTTGTGAAACACTGGATAGGAAGTGTCAATTTCTTTTGTTGGATGTTGATGTTGTGTCTGCTCTTCTTTTCTAGTCTTTGCACTTTCTTCAAGCATTGCTTCTACTTCATCAACTGTCTTGCTCTGTTTTGGTTGTCTTTTCGTTATGTACCAAAAATCTAGATCTTTGTGCTCTTTTCTTGTTTCTTTATTTTTCACCCTTTTTATCATTGAGCTCATAAGAGGCAACTTTTTGGGAGTGGTGGCTTCAATTTCAACTGCAATTTGTTCTTCTTGACTGTTTAGGTAGACATTTGATTCAACAAACATTACAATTCTCTTATTAAGTAGCACTATTTCCACATCTGTTACTTCCATTTGTGTCTTCGCTTTCTTGCTCTGTTCTTCCATTTGTTTATTGAGCTTCATGAGTTGGTCCTTAAGCTTATCATTTTTTGCTTGGATTCTTGCCTTCTCCATTTCTAGCCTTTGGATTATCAACACATTCTCTTCTAGTTTCTCAAAGGTATGTTCATTAATTTTGACACGGTAGAGATTTGTTTCATAGGCAAGTTTCCTTTTTGCTTTCCTCTTTTCAGCCGGTGTTTGATGCTTGAATCCCGTTGAAGTTATTGGACCAACTTTCTATTTGATCATTGTTTCTTCTTCATCATTTTCTAGCTTCTCAAAAGAAAGCTCATTTCTTTGCACATGAACCGCACCTTCTTCAGTTTCATGCTGAAAGTTGGCTTTCCTTCTTGCATTCTTTTTTGATTGCAATGTTGTTGATTTCCTCTTTTTTCGAGCACCTGTTTGATTCTTGAGATTCAGTGAATTTCTTCCTGGACTGAGACTGAATATCTTTTTGATAATTGGTTCTTCTTCCTTTTGAGATTTTTTAGTCTACTCTTGTTTCTCAAAGTTAGCTTCTTCATCTTTATCCTCCTCTTCAGTCTGCGGTAGCAAGTATTGGTATATCTTTTTTATCATTGTTTCTTCTTCCTTTTCAGATAATTCAGTGTGCTCTTGTTCCTCAAAGTTACATTCTTCATCTTCATGCTCATCTTCTATTTGTGGTTGCAATTGTTTGTATATGTTATGTGCTTCAATTGTGTCTTTCAAATTGCTCTCCTACATGAATGAAAATTATTAAAAAGAATGTTATGACACAAAGTTAAGTAATAATTTATCATTCGGTGATTCAGATTTATAATAAGACTAGTGATTTGGTTCATGATAACAAGTTTTATCAGTGAATTAGCAACATTAAGCAAAATTTATCACTCAATGAAGCTAACTAAGCAAATTTATAACTGTGAGCAAAAAGTTATCAATCCATATCAAAATTTATCGCTGCATAGCAAAATTCATCACTCAATTAAAGAAATAAAGGTTATACACTGATAAAACTTGTTTCTTGAATAATTTTCTAGCACAGATGAAATGCCTAAATAATTTTCTACCAGAAATGTGACACCATGAAGATTAAGAAGAATTTATCAGTCGAGCTAAAATTTATCACTGCATAACAAAATCTAATATTTGTTTAAACAAAACAAAGTTAATCAATGGATACCTCAATATGTTTCAGATCATGCAAGGATGACTTTGCCAATTGTTCTCCCAGATGTGTGACGTTCCATTTTGCAAATCTTGGGATTGCGTTCTTGTCATTTGGTTTAATGATCTTTGTATGCTCACATATCTAATACTGTTGAGGACAAAAAAAAATGTTATAAATTAGTATTTAGTAAATGTAAATATTATAGTTTATAAGTTGTAAGTGAGGTATTTACTTACCAATAAGATGATCACACATCCGCACACTCTATCAATTTGGTTGATGTTGCTTGCTATTGATCTTGTAAGATGTTGTTTTGCTGCACCACACCAATCATAAGACTTTATTTTGTCAATATCCTCGAGGTATTTCATGAACCCCAACCAATTGTAGTCCCTGTACCCGGATACAACAAAAGCAAATAAACCAAAAGGCACGCAAGCCTAACAACATCTTCTATATCTTCATTGTTGTTGCTTCTCAAAAGTTTCGTTATCAACTTTTGGGTTGAAGCACTTGTCATTCTGCTCTCGGTTATTTTCCTTCTTTGCACCGTAGCTACCTCATTTTTTTTTCCGTATGCAAGATTCATCTTCTTCTGTCCACATGCAATCCCAAAAATTAACTTGAAGTCATTTCTTTTCAACTTCAGCTTCTTCCTACCAATTTCAAATGTGGTTCCATCCATTTGGTAAGTTTGCAAAATTTTTGCAACCACATCATCATATTTAATTGAATCTCTTCTTTTAACATTGTTTTCACTCAATGTATCAACTAGAAGTGAAAAAAGGAGTCTTTCTCAATAGTGTCAAATGCTCCTCTCTGAGTTTTGTTGTCTTGAAAAATTTGATAAGAGATTGAATGTTAGAACGGTAGACATACTTTGCTTCATTATCATGTATCTGTTCAGTCCTAGTTTTTCTTCCATCAATCTTGTCTTTCCCTCTTGCCTTGTGGAGCTCTGTAGCTTATTTCAGTTGCTGCTGTTCGGGCTCCTCATTGTCAATGTTAGATTCAGGTTTAACTTCTAGTTGATTTTCACTTTCATGTGTTGTTGGCTCTATAACAAACTCAAATTTTTAAATCTTTTTCTTCTTTGAGAAACTTGTTTCTCGACGACATAATCTTTTACGATGACTGGGAATATATGTACAAAAACATTGAACAAATGAACATAAAGATATGATTATTATGAAGTTGAATATGACTCATAAATTAATACTGTATGGTACAGATTGAAAATAGCTTCAAGTCGAATTTTATCACTCAATTATAGTTATGAAAGAAGAAGGGAAGCAAATCCATCGTTCTAACAAATTTTATCACTCAATTAGGAAAATTAAGCAAATCTATCATTCTTATAGAAAATTTTCTCACTGGTTTGGGCAAAGTAAGCAAATCTGGCACCGGATTAGCAAAAGTAAGAAAATTCATCATTGTATAGGAAATGAACATGAAGATGTGATTATTATGAAGTTGAATATAACTCATAAATTAATACAGTATGGTACAGATTGAAAATAGCTTCAAGACGAATTTTATCACTCAATTATAGTTATGAAAGAAGAAGGGAAGCAAATCCATTGTTATAACAAATTTTGTCACTCAATTAGGAAAATTAAGCAAATCTACAATTCTTATAGCAAATTTTCTCACTGATTTGGGCAAAGTAAGCAAATCTGGCATTGTATAGCAAATTTTATAACTGGATTACCAAAAGTAAGCAAATCCATCATTGTATAAGAAATGAATATGAAGATGTGATTATTATGAAGTTGAATATCACTCATAAATTAATACTGTATGGTACAGATTGAAAATAGCTTCAAGTCGAATTGTATCACTCAATTATAGTTATGAGAGAAGAAGGGAGGCAAATCTATCATTATAACAAATTTTATCACTCAATTAGGAAAATTAAACAAACCTATCATTCTTATAGCAAATTTTCTCACTAAATTGGGCAAAGTAAGCAAATCTGTCATTGTATATCAAATTTTATCACTGAATTAGCAAAAGTAAGCAAATCCATCATTGTATAGCAAATGAACATGAAGATGTGGTTATTATGAAGTTGAATATCACTCATAAATTAATACTGTATAATACACATTGAAAATAGCTTCAAGTCGAATTTTATTACTCAATTATAGTTATGAAAGAAGAATGGAAGCAAATCCATAGTTATGAAATAAGAAGAGAATCAAATCCATCATTATAACAAATTTTATCACTCAATTAGAAAAATTAAGCAAACCTATCATTCTTATAGGAAATTTCTCACTGAATTGGGCAAAATAAGCAAATCTGTCATTGTATATCAAATTTTATCACTGAATTAGCAAAAGCAAGCAAATCCATCATTATATAGCAAATGAACATGAAGATGTGATTATTATGAAGTTGAATATTAATCATAAATTAATACTGTATTAAATCCATTGAAAATAGCTTCAAGTCGAATTTTATAACTCAATTATAGTTATGAAAGAAGAAGGGAAACAAATCCATCATTATAACAAATTTTATCACTCAATTAAGAAAATTAAGCAAATCTATTATTCTTATAGCAAATTTTCTCACTGAATTGGGCAAAATAAGCAAATTTGTTATTATATATCAAATTTTATCACTAAATTAGCAAAAGTAAGCAAATCCACCATTGTATAGCAAATGAACATGAAGATGTGATTATTATGAAGTTGAATATCACTCATAAATTAATATTGCATGATACACATTGAAAATAGCTTCAAGTCGAATTTTATCACTTAATTATAGTTATGAAAGAAGAACGGAAGATGAATACGACTCACGTTTGCTTCGCATGTTTGTTGAAGATGAACTAAACAGGGAGAGTAGATGTCCGAATCAAAATATAGATCAAAACGGTAGAAGATTTGCTGGGGATCTATTCAGAATTAGAATATAGATCAAAACAGAGGTGATTTCTTTGGAAACGATGGGAGATTCACGGAAAATCCCTTTGTTTGTTTCGATTTCCAAATCGCAGATCGCCTCAGAATAGTTTCCAAATCATAACAATTGAGAAGGAGCGTGTGTGTCACGTGCACAGGGGAGAGCTCATGATATCTACTTTGCTTCACGCATGTGGTGTGACATTGAGGGGTAAAATTGGAAACTGAAATAGGGCAGGACTTGGTGGGTATTAATCTATTTCCACGGGACCGGCTGGTAAGTCCCCCTTACATTTACGTTGGGTTTGGGATGAGAAGTATATGAAAATGTCACGTTGGGTTTGGAAATGCACATTGGGTTTGAGATGTTACATGTTACATTTATGTTTTGAATTTCAAATTTCCAAACATACAGATATGATCACAATCTATGATAACGTTGGATTTCTCATATATGGTAATGCTATTAATCAAGTTATTTTGAATTTCAGAAGCATATGAGAATGTCACATTGGGTTTGAGAATGTCACATTGGGTTTGGAATGTCACATGTTACATTTACATTTTGAATTTCAAATTTCCAACTATATAAATATGATTACAATCTATGGTAACATTGAATTTCTCATATATGGTATTGTTATTAATTAGATTGCTTTGAATTTCAAATTTCTAACCATATAGATATGATCACAATTTATGATAATATTAGATTTCTCATATATGGTATTATCATTAATCAAGTTATTGATTAATTAAGATTTGGAGTAAATGTGTCCACAAGAAAATTACAAGACCTTGGGTTATAAGTTTTTTTATAAGACCATATCTTGTATAAGTTTTCTAAATATGACTTATAAATAATTTAGCCTTAAATATTCTCCTAAAAGGCAAAAATTATTTAATTGGTTCAAATTATCACATTTTTGTATGTTGTTCAATGATGTTTTATAATTTGTTTACTATTTTATTAATTTAAGACTATATATTCATTTAGTTCTTATTATTCGTTAGGTACACAATCAGGTTTTGTTTGGCATATAGGGTTTGGGTTAAAATAGTTACAAAATGACAAAATATGTTTTTTAGTCAAATAAGACAAAACATCATATCCAAACCATAATCATTTTATTTTTTCTCTCAAAAAAATGTTTATCCCAAACGAGATCTTTTAACCCCTTGCTAAAATAGCTAAAAAAGCCAAAACGTCAACTCATTGATTGGAAGTAAATTTTTCTTTCCACATTTCCTTTCGGTTTCCTTTTTTTCTTCACAAATTATTTCAAAAACTTAAAATCTAAACATAAACATTAGATCTTGAATTTTTAAGAAAAAAAAATATAATGATCTATTGAGCACCTGAAGACCCTTGCTGGTACTAATGCATCTTTTCTAAGTTGATTGTCAGTCAATGGTCATATCATAGCATGATTGTTTATTATTATTAGTTTTTTTTACTAATAGCATGAGAAAATATTGAATCAATATTTTGCAACTGGAATTTTGTCTTTGTTTTAAAAAAATAAAAAATAAGTTGATTTTGATGTTTTAATTCCAAGAAAGGGCATCGAATTGTTGTATGAAATATCATTGAATTTGCACGGATTTTTTAGTAAGGGATTAATTTGGAATTTGTAAATTTTAATTTTGTCCATTTGATCTTAAATTTTTTAAATTTGAGTCAAATTAAACTAATTTCGAACGGGATGTTAAAAATTCAATTTGATTAGCTCAATTGGCCATTTCTATATACTTCAAGGGGTTAATCCTTGCCAAAAGGTAAAAAGTGATAATTTTCTTCAAAATTATTGTGTTTTTTGTTGAGCATGTTGTTGAGATTTGTAACATTATTGCTTGTTTATTCTTCACGGCCTCTTTGTTAGGCGATTGTTGGACTTCTATAGTTGTTCAACTAGAATTGTTTAGATTTAATTCTCTTTATATTTGTAATAATCTCTTATTAATTCTTTTTCAAAAAAAAAAAAATGCTAAAATTGTTAACATAATTGCAAACGCGAAAACATTATTTTGTTAACAATTTTTTTAGGGTGCTACTAGTAACCCATCTTATTTCTTTGAAATCCCTACTTTATAGACTTCCACTCACCAAAATTGCTTCCTATCCTTTTTTTTTTTTTTTTAACATCCACCATAATAATAATTTATCTTTTTTTGGATCCCCATCCATGCAACTCCTATCCTAGCAGTTCCTCACCTCTGGCCAATGGTGACCCCCCTCCTCATCAGCGGAGTGTGAGGGAGGTGGGGAATGTAGGGGTGAGGGTCACAAGGAGGAGTTGGGGAGGCGCAAATGAGATTGCGGAGGGTCGCCAGAACTTGGGATGGTGGGAGAGAATGGTGGCTATGATGGAAGTGGGGTGAGGTCGGTGGTTAGGGACGAGGACAAAATTATAATTTGCTGGTAAGACAAAATTATAATTTGCTGTAATAAAAGAATGATTGATGACAGGCCTTAGGTTTCAACCACCATCTGTTGTTTCAAAATTAGAAATGAGAGGTGATGATCTATGATAAATGAACATCTTTGCTAATCTGGGCAGGATTATATATCTGATTCAGCGACATAAAAGGAAAGAAAAAATCTATTTATCTCACATAAATTGCAAAACAGGAAAATCGCAATTGATCCAACAAATAACAACCACTACTTGCAGGATCTCTTTGGAGTATTTCGCTGTTGTGTTGAATAGGAATGCTTTTACTTTTGTTTAAAAGAATGATCCTGACTTCAACTAAAGAAAGCGCACACACTCCTTTTCAATGACTTCTGTTTTATAAACTAAAGTTACTACTAAAAAAAGTATTGATTCCACAATAGAATCAAGAGGCCTCAGATGACTCAACGTCTACTACAAATATTTAGAAAATTATAATGCATAAAAGCCAAATCTTTGAAGCACTTGTATCATTTTCTTTGTCAACATAAACCTCTGAGAGTAGAGCTCAATGATGTGTTTGTTGCCACTACTGGCAATGCCACTGTGATGAATGATAAGCAAATTGTATCAAGATATGGTTGGGGCTGCTGCTGATGTCTGAAATTATGGGAATGAAAATCGCCGAAGTCTGGAAAATTAGAGTACATTGTCAGTTTTTTTATAATATTTAAAATAAATAAATACAATCTGTTTAGTTCCTCCTGGGGAGAGATGAACATAGCTTATCCATGAAGCATGTCATATATATGATGAAAGTAAATAAGCATATACAAAAATCATCACGTGATAAATTTCAATATAAAAAATCCATACGGTGGTTTCTTGTCTACTTTCCCTTGCACATCTCTCCATTATAAGTATGCAAAGATCATAAATTGGTGAGGCGTTGCATTGCTTCCAGAGTAGGAAGATTCATCAGATTCTCGCAATCCTGAAGCTTCAAAGAATGAAGAGATGAAAGGTTACCCAGACATTCCGGCAGAGCTTCCAATCCATCAAAGTCTTCAATTGACAACACTCTTTATGGCCATGAGGTGCGGAAGTACATGGAGCACATGAAGAAAACTTACCTTCAAAACAATTGAAAGTTTAGAACTCTCATCTATATTGCAATGAAATTTTCATTTCTTCTAGTTTTGTCTTCACCTGATTTCTTTTAATTTGGATGAGATAACCAATTATGAACGTTAGGTTATCAGCTCTCATTTTGTTGAAAAGCAGATAACTAGATCAAATGTGTGTGAGAAAGAGAGAGCGAGAAAATAAACACCACTTGCAAATCTTGAGCAGCGCTCAATCTTTGTGACACAAAACTATAAACCGAATGATTCTTTCTGCTTCACATGCGATACTCTCTGACATGAATACACAGACTTGATAAGGAAATGACAAAATAGAAGGCAACAGAATGCTATATTTGCCAATTTGCAGAAAAAGGCAAGCATTAACTAGGAGAATATGAGCACACCAAATTACAATTAGAATGGTTATGTAGTTCTATCATCTCAAGAACAAGGGATAATGACTTAAATTGGTACAAAAGCATATATGTAATAGTTTAACCTGGTACAAGAACATGGATAATCAACAACAGAGAATTGATTATATAATGTGATTCAACGTCAATAAAAGCATAACAATAATAAAAAAATAAAAATAAAAAAATAAATCATTTTTCCTATTTATTTCACATCAATTGTATGACAGGAAATCGGCCAACAAGTAACGACCATTATGAGTAGCGCTAAATGTGACTAGTGTGTAGAAAATTTAGTAGCTTTTTAGGGATGCATAGCATTTCTCATAAACTAAAGTCACTAAAAAAAAATATAGAATTGATTTCACAATAGGATCCAGAGGCCTCAGATGACTCACAGAATAGTACTATTATAAATGTTTACAAATTAATAATATATAAATGCTTACAAATTATTAATAGTACTACCATTTTCTTTGTCAACAAAAACCTCAGCTCAATGATGCATCTATTAAGCGCTGCCACTGTGATGAATGATTAGCAAATTGTGTTAAGACACTGTCAGGACAGCTGCTGTTGTCTGAAATCATGGAAATTATGAGTATGCAAAGACCATAAATTGGTGAGGCGTTGCATTGTTTCCAGTGTAGGAAGATTCATCAGATTCTCGCAATTCTGAAGCTTCAAAGAATGAAAGAAATGAAAGGTTACCCAGACACTCCGGCACAGCTTCCAATCCATCAAAATCTTCAATTGATAACACTTTTAAGGCAATGAGGCGCTGAAGTTGATCAAGCAGATACTTCCTAAAGACACAAAGCAATTTATAAATGTCTACTAACTTTGATGCTTATCGGGTGAAGAACCCAAGACCAAGCACTTTAAACTAAGAACCCAAGAGTAGGCTTATAATTGCATAAATCAAGGCATTAAAGTAAGCAATTTTCATATGTTGGCTCCCGATTCAAATGGAAAGATTAGAATTATTTGTTAACACAAAAATTAGATTCTGAAAGAGATTGAAGTACGGAATAAATGAAAAGAACATAATACCATCGAAACAATTGAAAGTTTAAGGTAGCGTTTGGTAGAGTTTTGTAAATGTGATTTGAGAGTATGAGTTGTGTTTTGAGTTTGTGTGTTGTGGAATTATGATTTGAGTGTAGAAAATTTGTTTGGTTATGGTTTTTAAATAGAGTGTTGAAATGTGTTTTGAAGATGTATTTTGAATTATGTTTTGAAAGTTTGATGTGACATGTGAAATAAGAAAATTTGTTTGGTAATGTGTTTTCAAAATAGTTTTCAAAATTTAATTCAATCAATAATTTATAATCAAACACACAACTCTTATATCGATATCTGTATTTTTTATCAACAGTAATAACCAAACTATTTTTAAAATACTGAAATTAAAAATTGATTTTTTTTCAATTAATTTTTTTCAGTAATTGTTTTTGAATAATTTTTTTTTCAATTTTTTTTTCATTTTAAAATAAATCTATGTCAATTATTTTGTGTCAATTAAATTTTCTATCAATTCATTTTTTACGCCTGTACAAACATCTTCTGCAATACGTTTTTTATATTTTTTTTTAAATTTTGTTAAAGTCAACAACTTTTGAGAATACAAATTAATAAAAATTAACATAAATACACTAAGTTTAATATTTTAAAATACAAATCATAACGTAAATCTTACAAAATATTATCAATTTTTTTTCCCATTTATTACATGTTATTAATTTAGTAATAAAGTGGTAACAGATTGACCATGCATTATTATACCCGTAATAAGAAAATTTGTTTGGTGATGTGTTTTGGAAATAGTTTTCAAAACTTAATTCAATCAATAATTTATAATCAAACACACAACTCATATATCGATATCGATTTTTTTATCAACAGTAATAACCAAACTATTTTTAAAATACTGAAATTAAAAATTGATTTTTTTTTTCAATTAATTTTTTTCAGTAATTTTTTTTGAATAATTTTTTTTTCAATTTTTTTTTTCATTTTAAAATAAATCTATGTTATAACGTAAAAAATAAAAATAAAAACCAAGCTGAACCTTCTGAACTTCATTGGAACCTTCAGATAGAACCCAGGAAGACAAAAAGGGACAACCGGGTGGTCATCCGGCCGGTCATCCGGCCGGTCATCCCATCACCAATTCCTCAAACCTTTTCCGAAATGTGTTGGAAAGCATTTTTGCTGTTATTGATTAAAAAGTGCATTTTTGCTGTTATTGATTCAAAGTGATTTCAGTATAAGAGATAAGATCAAAGAAAAGGAAGGAAGTTTTCATAAAGAATCAGAGTAGCTCCAGAATTTTTTTTTTGCAGATAATGTCTGTGCAGATAACGATGGCGAAGGACATGGAAGTGTTTCAGATCAAAAGAGGAAGAAAGCAGAACGTTGAAAGTGGAGATACAAGCTGCCAAACGGATTTTCAAAATGTGATTTGAATTAACACGCGGAATCAACTTTTGAACGTTGTATCCAAACATCAAGCGCGAGCTCACATGTTGAAAATTGATTACAGAGCTCTACCAAACAGAGCCTAAAACTCTTCTATATTGCAATGAAATTTTCATTTCTTTTATGCTGTGTTTGGTTAGGGGATTTGGGGAAGGATTTGGAAAGGGAAAAGGAAAAGGTGTGTGAAACTAGGTGAAATATAGGCATATTTTATTCACATTTCACCTACCTTTTCCATTTCTCTTTCCAAATCCCTCCCCAAATCCCCCAACCAAACACAGCATTAGTTTTCTCTTCACCTGATTTCTTTTAATTTGGATAAGATAGCCAATCATGAACATTACGTTATCAGCCTGCATTTTGCAAAGATGAGATAACTAGATCAAATGTGAGAGAGAGAGAGAGAGAGAGACAGAGACAGAGACAGAGATAGAGACAGAAAATACGACTTAATCTTGAGCAGCAGTTGATCTTTGTGACACAACTATAAAGAGAATTATTCTTTTTGCTTCACATGTGATACTCTCTGCACATTAATACACAAACTTGATAAGGAAATGAAGAAAAAGAAGAAAAGGCAACAGAATGCTGGATTGCCAACTTGCAGAAAAAGGCAGGAATTGACTGGGAGAATATGAGCGCAACAAATTCTGAGTCTCTGTTGTTCCTCCATTTGCAAATCGATTTATCAATGTCTAAAAACTTTAAAGTTCTTGGTTTAGGACACTGCCTAAAGACACAAATTGATTTATAAATGTCTACAAACTTTGATGCTTTTTGCATGAAGTATCCTAGACCAATCACTTTAAACTAAGAACCCAAGAGTAAGCTCCACATAATTCAAAATTCAAGGCATCAAATATGCAATTTTCATATGTTTTATTGGCTCCCATTTCCAGCAAGCTACCTTCATTCAATTCAAATATCAGATAGTGATTAAGCCAATTCTTTCATTAAAGAAAGATTAGCGCTTGCTAATTATAAGAATGCCATACTCAATCAATTAGGGATAGAGGGAGAATACCACCTGCAAATCTTGTGCTGCACTTGATCTTTGTGACCCAAAACTATAGACAAAATTATTCTTTTGGCTTCACATGCAAAATAGTCGGTACATGAATACACATTTCCAGATGAGTTAGAGATGACTTGATGGTTATTTAACTCTGTACACGAACCAAACTTGATTTGGAGATTAAACGGCAAAAACAAAAAAAAGAAAAAGAAAGAAAAGGTGACAGAATGCTATATGTAATTTGTTAGATGCTCCAAGTAACAGATCATATATTGAAGTGTCTCAAAACAAAGAAACTAACATATATAGCCAATTTCAGAAAAAGGCAGGCATTGACAGATAAAATTAAAATTGAATTGAACTGAATCATACAATTTGAACTCCAAACAAGAACTACACACATGATTCAATCCTCCAAGTAGATTGTCGTTGCAACTTCATCGTTAGATTAATTGCCCCCTGCTCAAACTACCTCTGCACATGTAACAAATCAATATGACTGACCAAAGTGTTATAATTGGAAATGTCAACTCAACTCAGGTGACTCTTACTTAACGAACTGAGCCAAACTGAGCCCTTACCGAATCGAACTCGTGAACAACTTGGTTCATTTGTAGCTCTAGATAGAGGTGGCCAAACAATAGGCCAGATCTAAGTTAGGAAAGTCTGAATCTTACATTTTTCGGTATTCTTGCAGACAAGCATTTTGGTTTTAACCACTACATATATATAATAGGGAATGCATCAGTTTTTCATTAAGAAAGAAACAAGGGAGGGATTAAGAACAGAAAACACACATGGGTGAAATGAATATTTATATTAATCTGTCCCAGGTTTTGTCCTGTGGTTCAGCAACCAACAAAGCATAAAAAGGAGAAATAACATCATCATGCTTGTATATACATGTTATAGTAAATGCAAAATGGAATTCACAAAACAACCACCAAAAGATCGAATGAACTTAAAATTGAAAATAGAAAGCAAATGCACTCCTTTTGTATCGACTTCTGTTTAATAAACTACTAGTTGCCAAAGAAGATTCGTCATTTGTAGAGGAAACCATTACAGTTGAGCTCACACAAATGTCTCATCACCTGAAACCCAAAAAGGGGTTGTAAGATAAAAGGAAACAAGCAAACACCATTGGGAAGGTGGGGGTGAGAAGAGAAGAGAAGAGAAGAGAAGAAATCATGAATTTGGATAACAATTGGAGAAATAAGTTCCTATAAAAATCTACCAGATCTGGATGGATGGAATATGGGCAATCTTGTGCCATTCTTGGCCACTTTCCCTCGCACATCTTTCCTTTAGAAGGGGACAAACACTAATCGTCAAAGATCATAAATTGGTGAGGCATTGCATTGCTTCCATGGTGGGAAGATTCATCAGATTCTCGCAACTGTAAAGCTTCAAAGAATGAAGAGATGAAAGGGTAACCAGGCTCTCCGGCAGAGTTTCCAGTCCATGAAAAAAATCAGTTGACAAGTGTCTCAAGGTAGTGAGGTGCTGAAGTTGATCAGGCAGATACTTGAGCCTTTCCCACCCGCATAAAGTCAGAGACACCAAGGAGATGAAGGGGTAGTGTTTGGGGTTTGGGTGATATTTGGTATCATCAACCTCCTCTGCAGTTGCAGTAGCCGAAGCGGAAGTGGAAGCAGATGCAGATGCAGATGCAGATGCAGATGCAGCACTTACGGTGGAAGGCCAGGGGAAATATTTGAGCACCTTTGAGAAGTAACCTATTGTCAATGTTTGAAGGCTGGTCAGGAAAAATAGCCTCTCCTCCCAACAACCCACCAATCTTGGACATCCTACAATTGTCAAGTTCTGAAGGGATGTGAGGCTGCATTATTCATCTGGATTGTCCATTATTAATTCAGACACCATTCTATCTTAAATGTTACAAGCGTTTGTTGTAGCAGCCATCTTAATAAAATATATAGAAGATTTTTTAGGATAGATAAAAATCCATAAAATTAAAATTTGACAATACCGAAAATTGGCCTATTGCAGATAACATAATAATGTTCTGAAAACAAAGTATAAAATCAAACTCTAAAACTAATTGACTGCAATATGTAGAAAGTCATTTCCCTCTCCCCATTTTCCAAAAATCAGCTCATTCAGTTCATATGTCTTCAATAATAACAGCATTTGTAGGGTTGAGCAAGGAATCCGTAAAATCCGTAATCCGATCCAGTCCAGTTCAATCCAGTAGGTTTGGATTGGTTTTTTGAATCCATGGTTTGGTTCCGGATTGAAAAATTAAAAATCCGTAGTTCACGGATTGGTTCCGGATTGAACCCCACGGTTCCAATCTGGAACCGATCCGGACCGTATACAAATAGTCTATATTTTTATTATATACCCTTCTGCATAATATCTTCTCTTATTTCATATAAAACTTAAATCCAAACCTAAACTTGCATAGTATCTTCTTTTATTACTTTTGTTTGCTAGTTTTTAGTGTTAATTTGTAATGGTCTAAATACTTATGGTGAAACTAGTTTTCTTATGGTTGTTTAAATTTTAGAACAGTTTGTCGCTATTACGAAAAAACATGTTGCTATTGTGAAACTAATATGATGCTATATTTATATTTTTATGAAATTAAAGTGTTATATATATATTTTTGGTTATTTAATTATGTAAATCCGTGGTCCTAAACCGATCCAATCCGTGTTTAAATGGATTGGTTCGGATTGGTTCCACGATTTAAACGGATTGGATTGGTTCCAATTTTTCAGGATCCGTAGATAACGGATTGGTCCTGATTTTACTCCAATCCGGTCCAATCCGGACCATGCTCACCCCGAAGCATTTGTGTCATGAAGATGGATGCAATGCAAACATAGAAAATCATAGTTTGACTCAAAGCTAAGCAGGAAATCGTTTTGAACAAATTTTATTAAAAAATTATTTAGTTTTTCACTTGATGAAAGAATTTTCAACTGACAAGTGGAACTATCAAGCTTGAAAATTACAAAATAAATTACTCAACTGGCTAATAACATTCAAGGAACAACCTAGGAAGTTTGCATAACATTGATCTGATTCTTTAAAACAGATTACTTAGCTGACTAATAACATTCAAGGAACAACCAAGGAAGTTTGCACCAATGATTACCTCTTCTCCCTACATTGACTATTAATGGCTTGCACTTATTGATTGTACTGCTGGCAGGCAATAAATCCAGCACTTACACTTCAAGCATAACTGGAACTACTCGTAGACTCTGTAGAAGTTACACAATGTCACAAGCCTATTTATAAGCTCACTCTTAGAAGTTAGAATTAGAATGAATAAAAGACACTAAAGCATGTGGAACTGCAATTATTGATGGCAAATATTTTACCATGTCATGTTCAGTGCTTATTAAAATAAAAATTCAAATCTAAAAATTTTCAATCTGAGTTGAAGAAGTTAGTTGTGAATATAGAAACTTTATGAGATTTAAGCTGAACATGCTGAGTTTAGAAGAGACAGTTATGGATCCGGCAACTTCATTTGAAGAACTACTCAATAATGATATGCTAAATCAAACAAACTTGATGATATTTCAACAAAATTAAATCATATAGGTGTTCTCATTAGTCATTACCATATAAAATGCTTTCTATTATGAGGCTTAGGAGGATGACCTCTCCCAAGAAGGCATAGAAGTCCATGACCAAGTAACATAGCAATTTGTGGGAGCACAAAGATATAGTTAAACCTGGAAACAGAAAAGGAAAACATAAATGTAAAAGATTCAAAGAATAAGAAAACTATTATAAATTATTACATACTCATGTGAAGATACCATAAATCACATACTTGAGATCAGATAAAATGTATAATTTTAATATACAAAAAAGCTGGATTATGGCTAATGGACCTTAAAGAGAGAGAGAGAGGATGTTAACTAATTCTTTTTTCAGGAGTTGATTAAATTGTTTGTTTGGTTAAAGACAGAGAGAAATTACATAATTGGCAGAAGACTTTTCATGCTTGATCTTGAAGTAGATTTGCAGAGGAAACTGTTACACTTGAGCTCACACAAATGTCTCATAACCTGAAACCCAACAAATCATGTCAATGGAATTACTTTACATAACAATTTCAATATGCTACTTTTTTAACACATCCATACACACAAAGAGTATGGTTCAGTAGAGCATTATAAAAGTAACAGTTGAATGATTTTATCATTTTTAAAATCGTGAGAATAGATCTTATGGAGAATTAAAGAAAGGGGCGGTGGGAAGGAAATTACAACTGATAAGATTGCCCATAACTTATAAAATTGTAAGAAGATTTTTTTTAATTAAAAAAAGTTGTAGAAGAAGAAAATAATGTAAATAATAAACTAAAATGAAACAAACAAAAAGGGGTTGTGGGGATAGGGGTGAGAGGAGAAGAGAAGAGAAGAAATCACAAATATTGGCAATTGGAGAAATAAATTACCGATCTCAGGGATAATCTTCAATGTGGGATATGTTGATGGATGGAATACGGGAAATCTTGTACCATTCTTGGCCGCTTTCCCTTGCACATCTTTCCTCTAGATGGGGACAACCTTTAATTTTCAAAGATCGTAAATTGGTAAGGCATTGCATTGCTTCTGGGGTGGGAAGATTCTTTAGGTTCTGACAATACTCAATCTCCAAAGAATGAAGAGATGAAAGGTTACCCAGCCACTCCGGCAGAGCTTCCAACCCATCAAAGAATTCAATTGACAAGTCTCCCAAGTTAGTGAGGTGCTGAAGTTGATGAGGCAGATACTTGAGCCTTTCCCACCCTGACAAAGTCAGAGACACCAAGGAGATGAAGGGGTAATGTTGGGGGTGGGGGTGATATTTGGTATCCTTCATATCATCATCAACCTCTGTCGTAGTAGTAGTACTAGTAGAAGTAACAGCAGCACTTGTGGAGGGCCAGGGAAAATATTCAAGCTGTTCTGAGAAGCCACCTATCTCCAATTTTTGAAGGCTCATTAAGCAGAGCGGCCTCTCATCCCAACAATTCACCAATCTTGGACATTCTAGAATTATCAACTTCTGAAGGGATGCGAGGCTGCATAATTCATCTGGATCGACCATTATTAAATTCGGACACCGTTCTATCTCTAATGTTACCAGGGTTTGTTGTAGCAGCCCTTTTGGTAAACATGTCAAATTTGGGCAACGGGAAATCGAAAGCCATTGAAGAGATGTTAAACAGCTAGAATTGGACACTTCTGTTTCTTTAATTAAAGACGTTAGATTAGGACAACGGTCCATCTTTAAGCCCTTGAGAGACTCAAGGTTTTGTAGGTTATTTGCCAAATAACATAGCTGATAGAATTCCTTCACTGTCAGCATTCTTACTGTTCTGATGTTTTTTACAAGCAAATCTACCAATAAAACATCACTTTTCGATTCTGAATCCCAAGATAGCTCTACACTCAAGAAAGGGCTATACGTCTTTCCATCATCCCAAAACTGTCGCTGCATATCTCCTTCAAAAATCAATTCTTGCAAGGACAACAAATGACCGGGAATTGCAGTCAAGCAAGGGCAAGTCCCAATATACAACCCCTCAAGCCGAGGAAAGAACATCGTGGTGTCGTTGGGCGATGAATATGATGACGGTGATCCCCCAGGACCAGACCATTCTTCTAGGTTTGGCATATCATCTAGATAGAGTTTTCTCAGTGCTGGAAATACAACTGCTGGTGCTCGTGCTGCCACTACTGCTCCACTACAGCTACCGGAGACAATGCCTTCATTATCTTGATTAACAACGACACTGTGACCATAGAATTCAGGACCAATACATTTTAGGTTATTCCATCCAACCAATTCAACAACCTCAAGATGCCAAAGGTGTCCGAGTGGTGGGATTTCTTCACATCTTGTGCAGTTTGTTAATTTGATTTTCACTAAATTTTGAAGCAACTGCGCATCTCTACTCATCACCCACGATGCAAAACTTCGTCCTTTAAAATTGTTGAGTATTAAACAGTTGAGATTTGAGTGAGGTTCAAGTCCTTCCAACACATCTTCGTGGTTAATGTCAGCTGTTGAAAGATGCAACTCATCGATATCAGATTTTGTACTGTCCCTATCCCAATGAAATCCCAACTCACGAATGTTTGGTTTTCCTAACATATCTGCCTTTTCTGCTTCTTCCCTGCCTTTCACCTGTTGGAGATTGTAAATCATTAATTTACCTCTTAGTTTGCTTAAGCTACCCAGCTCTTCAATTTTATGGCCCTTGTCCTCACCAACAACAAAGAATGGTAATGTCTGCAAAGACTTCAACTTCCCTATCATCATTGGCATCAATTCCCTGTTCTCTTTTGTATCATCAATATAAAGATGTCTCAAGCTAACCAACTTATAGAATTCTTTTGGAAGCTTTTCCAAATGCTTAAAAGATGGAAGTCTCAATGTTTGCAAATTGTAGAGCTTGGAGATAAAATTTGGCAGTGTCCCAATAGATGACCTTGAAAGATCAAGATATCTCAAGTGCATGAACTTCCATACCAATCTTGGCAACTCTTTGAAATCACATTGTACCAAATTCAGGGCACATATAGACTTGACTTCTGCAATGTTTTTAGGGAGATTTACTTTTAAAAATAGTGTCCTTAATTTTCCATCATTTTCTTTTGGGATTTCAAAAATTGCTTTTTCCATAACATCCAATGATAGATGTTGAAGCTCAGGATGATACATTAGGTCACGAACAATATATGTTGAAGTCGAAGTCAAACATTTATCCTTTGAGACATCCAGTGCGAGATCATGCACAAGGTCATGCATTCTGCAACTAGTAATATTATTGTACTCATCCAATTTAACATCTTGAAATAAAGAATTGTGCAACAAAATATTAAAATAATCATTACCAACATCTTCCATTTCCAAACTGCTCCCCGAAGAAGGTTGAAGATATCCTTGACTCATCCAAAGCTGAATCAACTCATCCCTTTGAAATTCAAAACCTTTTGGAAACATAGAACAATACGCAAAACATTGTTTCAAAGATGATGATGGTAAGTGATCAAAACTTAGTCTTAATGTCGGAAGAATTTCGTTTTTGATTCCAGTTGAACTCCATATTTCACTGTTTTCAATTGACACCCATTGATGTTCAAACTGCTGCAAGTACATTAAACCTGCCAGTGACTGTATCGCTATTGGCAAACCCTTACACTTTTCAACCATTCTTCTGCCAATAGCCACCAAATTCTGAGTTTCTGTTGGTCCACCATCTGCAAATGCTATTTTCGCAAACATGGTCCAACTATCATTTTCTGACATTACTTTTAAATGATAAGTGAGAGACGGTCCCATTCCCATGGTAGATACCACGTTCATACTACGGGTTGTGGCTATAATTCTGCTTCCCTTGGAGCCACCAATGGCTAGCAAAGAAAATTTCAAGACCTCCCACTTGTCTGGATTTTCATTCCAAACATTGTCAAGTACAAGCAAATACTTTCTTCCATTTAATTTTTCTGCAAGCTTTTTCACTATTCCTTCAATATTTTGTGTCTCGGATATATGTCCAGTGAGAGACTCGAGCATCTCGTTCAATAGCCTTTCAACTTTGAAATCATCAGAGACGCAAATCCACATTCTCTGGTCAACAAAATTCTTCACAACCTTCCCACTGTTGTAAACTAGCTGAGCAAGGGTTGTCTTACCCATCCCACCCATTCCTACAATGGCAATGACTGATAAATCATCCCCCGTGTCATAGGAGGCAAGTAACATGTCTACCACCGTTGATACATCACCATCCCTTCCAACAACTTGTGAATCATCTACAAAGGGGTGAGTCACCCTGAACTTGAAATCTCTAGGTCCAACAGAACTAGCATGTAAGAGCTGATTAGCTGGTCTAAGACCAATGCCATTTGCTTCTTTGCAAAGATTGTTTAACAATAAATTGGCATTCTTGACCTTATGAACCATCTTGAGACGAAATGGGCGTGGATTTGAGAGATAGAAGAAGAAGTTGCGTACCTTGTTGTTCCTTGTTAATAGGTTTTGTACCTCCACCTTTTGTCGAAGGACTTCAAATGCAAGTTCATCCAACACGTCATCAGCACTGCAAGCAGCAGAGTCGAGTTTCTTCAGCCAAACTTGAATGGTCTCTAGGTTTTCTCGCCGGTGGTTCTCAGCATCACGTAACAGTGCTTGAATCAATACCAACCTCTCTTTAAGCCTTTGAAGGTTGTCCTTGAAACCCCAAGCTAGGTTGATCTTTTCAGCCGCCAGTAGAATCAAGGAATGCCAGATCCCCTGAGCAGTGGAGATGAGGTCAGATGTCGGTTGAATTGAACTCCATATTTCATTGTTTCCGCCATTTGCAAATGCTATTTTTCTAAACAGGGTCCGAGAATCATTTTCTGATAGTTCTTTTAAATGATGAGTGAGAGATGGAGCCGTTCCCATGGTAGATACCACGTTCATATTACGGGTTGTGACTAGAATTTTGCTTCCCTTGGAGCCACCAATTCCTAGCAAAGAAATTTTCATGAGCTCCCATTTGTCTGGATTTTGATTCCAAACATCGTCTAGTACAAGCAAATATTTTTTGCCATTTAGCTTTTCTCGAAGCTTCCTCACTATTCCTTGAACATTCTGTGTCTCGGATTCATGTCCAGTGAGAGACCCGACCATCGCGTTCAATAGCCCTTCAACTTTGAAATCATCAGAGACGCAAATCCACATTCTCTGGTCACCAAAATGCTTCACAACCTTCTCATTGTTGTAAACTAACTGAGCAAGGGTTGTCTTACCCATTCCACCCATTCCTACAATGGCAATGACTGATAAATCATCCCCAGTGTCATAGGAGGCAAGTAACATGTCTACCACCGTTGATACATCACCATCCCTTCCAACAACTTGTGAATCATCTACAAAGGGGTGAGTCACCCTGAAATTGAAACCTCTAGGTCCAACAGAACCAGCATTTAAGGGCTGATCAGCTGATCTAAGACCAATTCCATTTCCTTCTTTGCAAAGATTGTCTAACAATAAATTGATGTTCTTGACCTTATGAACCAACTGGAGACGAAATGGGAGTGGTTTGAGAGACAAAAGAAGAAGAAGTTGCATACCTGCATCTTTGGTGACAGGAATTCAGCCGCAAGACCATTTAACAGGTTATTAGCACTGTAAACAGCAGAGTTGAGATTCTTCAGCCAAATTTGCATGGTTTCCAGGCTTATTCCTCCTCGGTGGTTCTCAGCATCATGTAACAGAGCTTGGATCAATTCCAACCTGCCTCCAAGCCTTCCAAAACTCCAAACCAGTTCGATCTTTTCAGCCGACAGTGAAATCAAGGAATCCAGGATCCCCTCAGCATCGGAGATGAGGGTAGATATCTCAGCCATCTTTCTTTTGCTTAATAATGATTCCGAAATAAGCTTCGGTGGATAGATGGATTGATGGATGGAGCAAAGAGAGATGCTTAATCGGAAACAAATACAAAGATGGATTTTGAGTGCTCTGCTGCTGGGCTGTGCCTTTACTAGGAGAAGTTATTTCTTCTTTGGTCCTCCAGTCAGGTCAAGGGGTGTGTAAAGAATGTCTGTGATTGGTGGAGTGAAGTGAGCGACTGGAGTAATTTTTGGAGTACTCCTGCAATTAGCCCTCATCAATTATTTTAGACTTTTAATTTTTAATTTTTTTATTATAATAATAATTTTAAATACAGAAGGTTGTGGATGATTGACATAAAATTAATTAGAGAAGTATGAAAGTAGATTGTATTATGTGTGTGAAGATAGGTAATAGAAAAAAAAAATTAATTAGATTGGCAAATCTCGTAATGAAGTAGAGAAAAAAAAAATTTAATCACAATTTTTTTTCACTAGTTTTGAAAGATTCCATCATTGTGGGTTTTGTTAGGATTTTGAGAGAGGCTTTTTGGGGTGTGGGATGTGTATTTGAACAGGTAAAATGTTTTTACAAGACTAGTTTTTGTATTATTTGGAAGAAGAAAATAAATTTTAAGGGTTTTACAACTTATAAGTAGAAGTTCAAAGAAATAGAAAGTTCAAAATAATTAATAGAGTGATAATAACAATACTCGTATTTTATTTTAATTTAGGGTGGTTTGGCAATATGGTTGGACTAAATTAAGATAAAATAGATTAATTTAGTTAATAAGATAAAATATTACAGTAAATCATAATTATTTTATTTTTTCTTTCACAATCCTCACATTCAAATTAAAAAACAATCAAAATATTATTCCAAAAGAAGCTTTTTTAATCAGACTAAATTAATAAAAAAATTAAAAAATCAAACTAAATTAGCTCATTCCAAACAATGGCTAATTAATTGAGAGGGTGGAACTCACTATTTGTATTGGTGCATCAGAAAATAGCAGGAGGCTAGCATTGGCATTTTGTGGGTGCTCTAAAATTATCTAATAATTTTTCAAATAAGAATCACTTTGTTTGGTTCTAATTTTTTAACTCAATTTTTTTATTAATTGAGTTATTTTTAAATTTCATAATTTTTTTTTATTTTTAGTAAATTTTTTAAATATATTAATCAATTTTTTTACTTTTAAAAAATGTACCAAAATTTAACTTTTACTTATCCTATTTTATTAGTGTATTTTTAGTTTATAAACCAAATTTTACTAATGATGTCATTAATATTTGTCACTTATTCTTCTAAATACTAAAAGATTAAAATATATATATATATGAAATTTAATGAAAAATGAAAAGAAAAAAAAAAAAAACTAAAATTTAGGCGACATCTCACTTATCTTCTTAACTAAAAATTTGAACCTACCTTACCTTGCACCAAAATTCACCACTGCCACCATGTAAAATTCGCACCACAACTGAAATCTATTAAAATTTCAATATCAAATTTTCACTGCAGCAAAAATTAACTCCCTTTCTAGCTCTAAAATTTTAATTTTCTTTCAAATTCAACTTTTTTTACTAAAATATTAAAATAAAGAGAAATAGGGATAGAATTGTACAAAGTTGCCTAACTCGCCATCTTTAAATAACTTTTTTATAAACTCCTAAAAGTTATAATTATTATTTAATTTTAAATAAGATAACTTTTTTATAAACTCCTACAAGTTATAATTATTATTTAATTTTAAATAAATTATTAATTTTTATTTAATCTCATATGTACGGGGGGCGAAATATCCCCAGCTTTCCGTACTCCTTGCGCTCCAAGTTTCTCTTAACGCGTCTAACTCTGCAACACAAAAAGGGGAGCTGCCCGGCGGTGGTGTGTCGGAAAGACCCTCCGACGATCAAGTCAGATCACTTGAGGAAGAAGACAATCGAAGGAGAGTATTTTTTAGAATGATTTTTCATACCTTCAACGTCCGTATTCCTCTGTATTTCTAGGCTGGCCTTGCAGCCTCAAGATTATGCGCGCACTTACCTCTGCTGTCCTTCCCTGGACAGGTGGCAGTGCGCGCCTCTCACCATCTTACGCGTGTAAAGGTTTTGTCCTTCCACCAGTACACACAGAACTGTCCAACGATATTGAGGCGTGCGTGGAGCATATGTCCTCTCCCTCACGCTATCGGCCAGGTGGCACACCCAACTCGGGTACCACGACCGGCCCTAGCACTCGTGGGAAATTGCCACCACACGCACTCAACCGTGCTAATTGCCGCCGTCCAATAACTTGGAATCAGGCAAAGGCCTGACCCACCTCGGCCGAACTATTCTGGACCGGTTCATCAGGACCAGCCGGTTGCGAGCATGCCGGCCTCCAACCGTTCTACCTTCAATCTCGGTCACACGAGAGCTGCCTCTACCTCGGACGACCGGTTAGAGCGCATACCGGCGCTAACCGCGTCTCAAGTCTAGCCCCGGGCCACCATTTAGCTCGGCACCATCATCCGTAACCCTGGGCTCCGCCCCTACTTCATGCAAGTCGCAGCCCGGCAACGCCAGTTGGTGCCTGACCGGTCAATATCCCCAACCGGGCAAGTCAGTCTGCTGGTCGCGTCAACGGGACAGTTATCTCGGCGCTATGCAGTCCGTCAAGTCTGCCGTTATCTCAGCTCGGCCGTACAGTTCGGTGCAAACTCCCCTCTTCAATTGCCCCTTAAACCCATCCGAGTCTATCGTGATTGGGTTTTACCTCCGTGACCGAGCTGACAACCGTCAAGCCGAGCACGATTTTGGACGCGTCTCTAGCCGAGCTGCCCCATCCGGCCGCTTCCCCCCCCGCAGTCCACATCAAAGGTCGTACAGCCGTACTGACACAGCCGCGTTATCAGTGCCACGTGTCACCATGCCATTGGGTCGTGCATCCAGCTGCCCTGCAACGCGCAAGATTTCAAACGGCTGCGCCGTTTGGGTTTTTCCCCCCATCATTAAACCCTATTCGAAGGGTTTTAACCTTCACATTTCACTCTCCTCTTCAACTCCAAACCTTAGCACTCAAAACTTCCCAGCCTCCAGCCATCGCTGTTCCTGCTCATTCTTGCTATTTCCTACGCTGTGCTCGAGCTCTCAAGGTCCACGTTCGTTTTTTGGGTAAGTCTTTCCACCCCCTTACTGCGTTTTCAGTCACCATTTTCAAGTTCTTCAAGCGTGTTCTTCATTTTTGCTCCGCTGTTCTTCGTATTCTTGTTTGGGGCCATTTAGGTTCTTTCCCTTTGGTCCCAATAACTTCACACCCTAGGAAAACTGGAATTGGCGGAGTGGGGGGGGCCTCGTGTCCCTCGATCCATGAAGCCTTCAAGCAAACCCCTTGAATTTGATATGAACAGTTCGAATCTGGACTGAACCGAGCTAAACGCTCCTTTAGATCCGTAGGTAGAACTATAGCCGAGCAAAAAACTGTTAGTGGCTTCCCGTTGAAGTCACAACCGAACTGGATACCCCAATAGATCTGTAAATAGGAATAAATCGAGCTAAAACACAGAAGCCTCCGTCCGGAACCTTGACCGAGCTGGAGGATCAACTAGATCCTTGAATAGCTCTTAACCGAGCTATAACCGAACTAGGAGGCTAAAGCACACATGTAGTTGAACCGAGCTGGATCTTACCAGTCAAAACACGAAATCCTTCACTGAGCTATTCCAATAGGAGCCGCACAATATATGCCGTGCTAACCCTTGGCCATATTTTTTAACATGCAGAATAAATAGGACCGACCAAGCCAGTCAAGCATTAAAATTGGTGGAGCTCAAAGACCGAGCAAACACACCAACATTTTTGACCGAGTTACATACCCAACCAAATAAAATCGAGATAATGGGGAAGTACCGGTTCATGGTCAACACGCCCGGTGTGATGGCCGAGTTCCATAGGGAATACAACGTCCCGAATGACGTGGTCTTAGAGCTCGCTAAGAAAGGAGACACGCCATGGGGAGACTTAGACCAGTGCCCCTTCACAGTCGTTTCCATTGTCGAAGGTGGGCTTCGCTTCCCCCGTGCAGCCTTTGATCTGCGAATTTTTGCGGCAGACAAGGCTTTGCCCGACCCAAGTCTCCAACAACACATACAAAATAATAAACGGCGTCGCCGAGCCTGAACCGAAGGCTCGGTCTCAATCTCGGCCTCGCAGAAATTTTTCATCAATACAGCCTTAGTAGAAATAAGAGTGGGTTTTGCTGGTACCTCAAAGTCAAGAAGGGCCGAGCAAAAATCATTGAAGGCAACCCGGACAAGGAGACCAACGATGACGACTTCCTCTGGGTGTCCGGTAATTATGAGGACACCGAGGCGCCCATACCGGGCTGGTACATTAGGAAAGATTTCGGTAGTGCTGGTAAGTAGTCCGGCTGACCGCGCTATTTTTCTCCTGTACTCCATTATTGTTATTTTGCACCGGTCTAACACTTGTCATTTTTCTGTAGATAAGTACCTTGCAGCAGACTACCACCAGGCCAACCAAGAGGCCATCCGAGCTCTGCTACGTCACCCGGCCGAGGAGAGAGAAGCTCCAAAACTGCTCGGTTTCGAACAAACTTATAACTACCAGGCACCGCGCAAAAGCCGCGTGACCGATTTCCTTCGCGCGCCTTCCCCAGAGCCAGAACCAAACTTGCCACCGATCAGACTCGTCCCTCTAACAGCCGAGCAGGAAATGGCAAAAATCAGGGCCATTAAATCCATGATAACCGGGGAGGAGGGGGAGTCCCAGCCCCCAGAAGCGACCGGGGGAACATCCTCCACTCCCGCCGGACAAACAAAAGAGGCGGTGCTCGCCCTGGCCAGCGAACAGCAGGCTGGCCGGCCAAAGAAAAGACAGAGGAAGGAGAAGGCCGGGCAAAGCCTTATGGACGAAGACTCCACCGAGCTGGCCTCCAACGAGCTGGGCAACCAGGCCGAGCAACAACAGCCCGGCAAATCCAAGGACAAGGGCCCAGCCACTCCCCCGGTCTGGGCGCCCGAGTTCGTGTATCAGGGCCGTCCAGTTTCGGCCGAGGATTCCGTCTATGCTGATAAGGATTACTCCCTTGGTTTCAACTTGACCAAGGGACTAATCCTTCCAGCAGATATGAAGAAGCATGATGAGCTGGCCGACCTAAAGGTTCTCCGCTCGGCGGCGAAGTCAATCGTGCTGGTAAGTTCTCCATCATTTTGCTTCAACTGTTTGCTCGGTTTTTACTCTGGATACTGACGATCTGTAATTCGTTTGCAGGCCGCGCAAAAGAATTATCTTGCCCACGATCGCATGATCAAACTGCGGCAGAGTCTGCGCGATGCCATCACGGAGAACAAGGCCCAGAAAGCAGAGATAGCAAAACTTAGGGCCGAGCAAGACGCGGTTGCAGCCGAGCGGGATGCACTGCAGCTGAAGGTCGACCGAGCTGAGGAGGACAAGCAAAAGGCCATGAAGTCGACCAAAGCTCGGTACCTCGCCGAGCTGCGTAAGCTGCGGGACGCCCAAAAGGCCGAGAAAGACAAGGCGGTTGAAGACGCAGAAGACCATGGATATGCTCAGAGGGAGAAGACCTACGAGCGTCAAGTCTGAGCTACCAAGGACATCTTTTTCCAGTGTGGCTGGAAAGCCGCCGTGGAGAAAGTTGGCCTTGGTCAGGATTCTGACATGTTTATCAACCCGCCCCCCGCGTATATCCCGGTCTATTTGCAAGCATACGCCAACGCCGCACAGAAGCGATTAATTGCAGAGGCAAGGAAGGAGGCTGAGGAAGAGGCCGCCGCCACACAACAGACCGAGCAGACTTCACTGGTGGCATCCCAAGATGCTGAAAATGAAGAAGTCACTGATCGGGAGGTTGTTACGGTGGAAGCTGACGACGCCGAGGAAAACCTGCCCGAGCAAACAATCGTCGCCGGCGAGCAGACGGAAGAAGCGGCCGAACAGAACCTTGCCCTAGACTGAAGATTTTTCTGTTTCCTTTTCTTTCTTTATTTTGCAATGTAACCGGGCTATGCCCCACCTTCTGTACTGAACTACTTCTATCAATGAAATTTCAACTTTTTGCCCGTTCATTGTTTACTCTTGTTCGGCTCTTGTATGTGTGAATATCTCGCTTCAAACTTTAATTAACTGACAGGTCGGCTAAACCGCACAAAAAAAATCAGCTTACAAGCAATCTAGCAGTTCCTTGAACTTCTGTCACGACCCAAACCCGGCCCTATGGGTTTAGCACCGTAACTGGCCAGTAATCCGAGATTATCGAAGGCCTGCTGAACAGTAATACAGTTTAACAGAGTACAGGGCCTGGCGGAAGCCAAAACAGTCAATAACTAGTGTCCATAGAGCTGTGACAATCTGTATGCCAAAAACATTTTTATGCATTCATACAGTTCCAAACAGTATAGTCTATACAATCATTTACAATCATTCAGTACGGGGACCTAATCCCTCGATAACAGTACAGTGAAACAGTTTATACAGTAACACAAAACAGTAGGGAGACAGGTGGGGAAACAAAAACACCCCAAGCCATGGCATGGCGTCTCGGAACCTCGCAGTGAGGCACATAGGCTGGCTTGACAAAACTGGGGACTAACCCACGCTCCTAGCTTCGGTCTGGCTGCTGAGAACCTACATATATATATAAACAGTGAGCTAAAGCCCAGTGAATAACATAAAGCGTAAAGAGGTTATGAATGAATGTCCTTACAGTAATGAAAACAATTCATTAAACAGTATTTTCAGTCTTTCAGTATTTCAGTCAATCAGTCATATGTGGTACATCCAATAGCCTATAAACAATAGGTCCAAAAGGACCGAGTCTTAACAGACTCAACAATAGTGATGGCCATCAATCAGTAAACGATATGGTTCCACAAGGAAACCTACAGAGCTCTGTAACAATAACAGTAATCAGTAAGTGCTAAGGATGCCACAGTACAGTTCGGAATACAGGACATACATTCATTCAATAAACAATATCAGTTCAATAAACAGTTCAGTTCAGTATTCAAAATATAACCATTTTGAACATATCTTTACACAAACGTTACTCACAGAGATTGGGCTAATAGCAGCTAGAGCGCGTCCCCGAGAGCCAACCCTAAACAGTTAACAAATAGAACACACACTAAGTTTCACAATCGGGAAGGATGTTAATTAAATCCCTAAATTTCCTCGGTGTGGTTCTATGTCTAAATCCTCATTAAGATGCCTTAAACTAGGCCTAAGAATGCCTAGGATGAGATGAGGATGCAAAAATACACTTGGAAGGCATTTTTCAAAGTTTGCTGAAAATAGGAGCCTCGCTCGAGCGAGCCTTCCTTCGCTCGAGCGAGCTTCCAAAATCAAAGGCTTCGCTCGAGCGAGAAATCCTTCGCTCGAGCGAGCTGCTTGAACAGTAAAAGTACTGGATGCTCGATTTTTACGCTCGAGCCACCAATCCTTCGCTCGAGCGTGGCTCAGAGGAAACCTTGGTCGCTCGAGCGAGGAATCCTTCGCTCGAGCGAAGAAGCCAAATCTGGAATTTCCAGATTTGCCTTCCAAGCTCAAACCAAGCATTCCCAACTCAATACTCGACCTCTTGGGCCCAAATTCTGGGAAATACATCCTAAAACAATGTATAACAAGTTTCAAAAGCCAATTTATGAATTCAAGCCCCAAAGGTGAGTCAATTAAATACAAATTCAAACCCATTTTCAAGAACAATTTAAAACATGCAATGCATGAGTTTTAAACCAAATTCAATCTTCAAATCTTGCTCTATTGAGCTCCAATCTTTCAAAACAACTTGAAAACATGGACTAATAGAAAAACATGGACATGCATGTGACAATTAGCCAAGAACTCAACTCCAAACTCACTAAACTCAACATGCATGCAACAATTAAGATCCAATTCAACATGTTTGCACTAAATCAAGACTCAACTTCTCTAAGACCATAATACATGCAAGATGGAGCTTAAAGATGACAAGAGGACAATGAATTCACTTACCTAAGTCTCAATTCAAGGTAAGGAAGCTAGATTATGCCAATTTACACTTTCATTCCAAGTAATCCAAGCCAATTCACCAAGATGAGTTCAAACTCAAGTGTCTCTCACTCTCTCTAAGTTCTTGGTCGATTATGAACATAAGAAGGAGCTGATCAATTGTTTTCTCTAAGTGTATAAGGCTCCCTAATAATAATAAACAAATGTCCACTAAGGGGGCAAAGTTGTAATTAAGGCAACACTTGTAATGAACTCGGTTAATCTAATTTAATCATTCCTAATCAATTTTCAGATAAATATACCATTAAATCATAAATATTCTACTGATTACAAAACATTTAACGGTTTCTAATTCGGCCGCCGATAAGGCCTTCAATTAGCAGTTTAAACATATAGATTCAAACAGATAATCAATCACTCAAACAAATGCAATATGCAATTCGATAGATAAACTTATTCAATTTCAGTTTCGATTTCAATCAGTCTGTTCAGTAGTTCATCCAGTTCCCTTATCAGTCATTATCAGTCTCAGTTAGCAGTAATCAGTACTTAATTCGGTAATTTTCGATAATCAATACGAGGGTTGTTACAGTCTCCCCTCCTTATAAGGAGTTTAGTCCTCTAAACTCAAGTTACCTTCAGTCTAGAAGAAAACAGGATCCAGTGGAAACAAATCAGGATATCGCCTAGCCATGTCATCTTCCCTTTCCCAAGTGGCATAGACACCACCATGGTTCTGCCAGTCAACTTTCACTAGCGGGATCTCTTTGTTTCTCAGTTTCTTGATCCGTCGGTTTACAATCTGTATAGGCCGTTCCTCATAAGTGTAGTCATCACTCAACACTATCCGAGTAGGCTCAATCACATGAAACGGATCTCGAAGATAGTCTCTCAACATCGAAATGTGGAAGACATTGTGCATATGCTCCATTTTAGGAGGGAGCGCAACTTGATACGCCACCGGATTGATTTTCTCAATAATCTGATACGGTCCGACATACCTTGGCGCTAACTTGCCTTTGACTCCAAAGCGAGTCTGGCCTTTCATTGGTGTCACTTTCACAAACACGTGATCACCCACTTCATACTCTCGGTCTCGTCTTCTAACATCTGCATAACTCTTCTGTCTACTCTGTGCAGTTTTCAGTCTCTGCTGTATCAGTTTTATCTTTTCAGTTGTTTCATAAACAATTTCGGGCCCAAGTAACGGCCCATCTCCAACTTCTGCCCAGCAAATTGGAGATCTACATTTTCTGCCATACAATGCCTCGAAAGGCGCCATTCCAATACTCGAATGGTAGCTGTTGTTGTAGGCGAATTCAGCTAGTGGCAAGTGACTTTCTCAGTTTCCTTGAAAATCAAGAACACACATTCTCAGTAGATCCTCTAAAGTCTGGATGGTCCTTTCTGACTGTCCGTCTGTCTAAGGATGATAGGCACTACTCAGCCTCAATTTAGTACCCAATGCAGTCTGTAGGCTTTGCCAGAACCTCGATGTAAACTTCGAATCCCTGTCAGAAACAATAGATACGGGCACTCCATGCAATCTCACAATTTCATCAATGTAGATAACAGCCAATTTGTCCGCATTATAAATTGTCTTGACAGGTAAGAAGTGAGCAGATTTGGTCAGTCTATCAACAATAACCCAAATTGATTCCATACCTTTTCTGGAGCGAGGTAACCTAACGATAAAATCCATCGTGATATGCTCCCATTTCCACTCTGGTATGGGTAAGGGTTGCAATAATCCAGCAGGTCGTTGATGTTCAGCTTTGACTTGTTGGAAATGAAGACATTTTGACACAAAATCGGCAATTTCTTTCTTCATTCCTGGCCACCAGAAATTCAATTTCAGGTCTTGGTACATTTTCGTATTCCCCGGGTGAATCGAAAACTTCGAACTGTGGCCTTCTTGCAGAACTCTTCTTTTCAATTCAGTGTCATTTGGTACACACAGTCTGTCTTGAAATTTCAGTACATTGTTATCAAATTTGAATCCCGGTTTTGGTTTAGAATCTCTTTCGTCAATCACCTTCTTTAAGAAATCATCCAGTTGCTGTTTCTCTTTAATCTCTTCTATCAATGCTGGTTGAGCAGTAATAGCAGCTATTGTTCCACCTTGTTCTCTCAAAACAATTTCAATTTCAGACTTTTCCAGGTCATAAAGCAATTCTTTCTGTCCAGTAAGCAAACAAGCTAGGTTGGCAATTGACTTTCGGCTCAATGCATCGGCAACAGTGTTGGCTTTTCCCGGATGGTACAGAATCTGTAGGTCATAATCTTTAATCAGTTCAAGCCATCTCCGCTGTCTCATATTCAGTTCTTTCTGAGTGAAAAAGTATTTCAGGCTCTTGTGGTCAGTATACACTTCACATGTTGCTCCATACAAATAGTGACGCCAGATTTTCAGTGCAAAGACTACTGCAGCAAGTTCTAAGTCATGGGTTGGGTAATTCTTTTCATGTGGTCTCAACTGTCGGGAAGCATAAGCAATAACTCTCCCATTCTGCATTAAAACACATCCCAAACCCTTATGAGAAGCATCACTAAAAACAGTATAACCATCCGTACCTGAAGGCAAGGTAAGAATTGGTGCAGTCACGAGTCTAGTTTTCAACTCTTGGAATGCTGATTCTCTCTGGTCAGTCCAGTCAAATGATATCCCTTTCTGTGTCAACTGAGTCAGTGGTAAGGCAATTTTGGAGAAATCTTTGACAAATCTTCTGTAATACCCGGCTAGTCCCAAAAAGTTTCGGACTTCAGTCACATTTGTTGGTCTAGGCCAGTTTACTACAGCTTCAATTTTCTGCGGATCAACAGAAATTCCATCTTTGCTAACAACATGCCCCAAAAACATAACATGATCAAGCCAAAATTCACATTTAGACAGTTTAGCATACAGTTTCTGTTCTCTTAAGGTTTGCAGGGCAAGTCTCAGATGATGTTCATGTTCTTCTACAGTCTTAGAATAAATCAATATATCATCAATAAATACCACAATGAAATCATCAAGGTATGGTTTAAAAATTCTGTTCATAAGGTCCATAAATGCAGCTGGGGCATTGGTAACTCCGAACGGCATAACTAAAAATTCATAGTGGCCATACCTCGTTCTAAAAGCAGTTTTATCAATGTCTTCCGGTTTTACTTTCAGTTGATGATACCCCGATCTGAGATCAATCTTGGAAAACACTTGTGCACCCTGTAACTAATCAAATAAATCATCAATACGCGGCAATGGATATTTGTTCTTTACAGTTACCTTGTTCAATTCACGGTAATCAATGCACAGTCTCAGTGAGCCATCTTTCTTTTTACAAACAAAACAGGTGCACCCCACGGTGAAGTACTAAGCCTGATAAACTTCTTGTCTAACAGTTCCTGCAATTGTACTTTCAATTCCTTCAGTTCAGTTGGAGCCATTCTGTAGGGAGCTTTAGACATTGGCTGTGTACCCGGAATCACATCCACAGTAAATTCAACTTCCCTGTCGATCAAATCCCCTAGCAAATCATCTGGAAATACATCTGGGAATTCTCTGACTATAGGAATGCAATTCACATCAGTTTTAACACAATCATTAGCAGAGACAGTCAGTACGGCACACAGATATCCTTTACACCCCTTTCTAATCAGTTTAACAGCCTTAACGGAAGAAATCAAATATGAAGGAGGTACTACTCCAACCCCACTAAATACAAATTCAGGTAAACCAGGTGGTCGGAAAACAACTTGTTTGGTCACACAATCGATAGTGGCATGATATTTTTGTAACCAATCCATCCCCAATATCACATCAAAATGATCTATGTTCAACGGTAGTAAATCAATAAACAGATGCATATCCCCAACAATAATCTCACAAGCAGGATACATATATGCACATGTCATGGATCCCCCAATAGGTGATGATACAGCTAACAAGTAATTCATAGGTTCTAAGGGTCTATTCAATTTACGCGAAAAAGCATGCGACACATAAGAATGTGTAGACCCCGAATCAATCAATACATATGCATTCTGAGTACAAATAGGGAGGATACCTGACACAACGGTCTCAGTATTCTGAACGTCTCCCGGTACTAGGGCAAATACTCGGCCCTGCCTCATAGGCTCTTTCCCGGTAGCTTTGGGGTTAGGCTTTGGTGCTACATTTGATGCTGCTGCGCTCGGTGTAGCTTTACTACTAGCTTGCGGAGCAGAGGGGCAATCTTTAATCCTGTGGCCCACCTTGCCACATCTGAAACAAGCTCCAGAAATCTGGTAGCAAACCCCTTTGTCCTTATTGCCACATACTGAGCAGGGTGGAGTGAATCCACTCCCTTGGCTGGAGCTAGTTGTTGACCCCGTATTCTGTTTCTTGTTTGCAGGGTTATGCTTGCCTTTCTTGAATTTGAAACCCTGTCTTTTACTGCGCCATTCAGTTGTTGGTGGTTCAGTTTGTTTCAGTGCTTCAATATTTGATTCAGCCATCAAGGCTCGATCAAGAACACCCACATAAGTTGGCAGTTTCAACATATTAACTCTATCAAGGATAGGAAACATTCAGGCCGCCT
Organism: Camellia granthamiana; assembly: GCA_036172215.1. Classification (NCBI taxonomy): domain Eukaryota; kingdom Viridiplantae; phylum Streptophyta; class Magnoliopsida; order Ericales; family Theaceae; genus Camellia; species Camellia granthamiana. The sequence continues at coordinate 165,301 of JAXFYN010000038.1, read as the reverse complement.
TGAACTTCCTGGCCTTTTTGTAATCGGTGATCCACCATATGCGGTGCATACCTAGCAAGCTCGGTGAACTTCTTCTCATATTCGGCAACAGACGTTGTGCCCTGTCTCAGTTGTTCAAATTCAGTTACCTTTCTATCCCTGACACATTGAGGAAAGTATTTTTCAAAGAAAGACTCCTTGAACTGAGCCCAAGTCATAACAGTGTTTTGTATCGCGGATCAACATCCACCACCTTCTAGCTTCCTCTTGAAGGGTGAAGGTAGCTAACAATACCTTATGTGCTTCTGAGCACGGAAAGACTTCAAACAACTTTTCTGTTTCAAGGACCCATGCCTCAGCCTTTAGCGGTTCTAAGCCTCCCTGAAAGGACGGCGGTTTCATCTTGCTGAATTTATGAGTCAGTGCAATAATGTCCACCTCATCAACATTCACATTCTGTACATTCTGTTCCGGGTGAACCGGAGGAGGAGGAGGTGGGGGCTGTGGATTCTGCTGTTGATCTAATCTTTCAATTATCAGTCTCATCATTTGTTCAAGTCTGGCCATTCTGGCCTCAGAGGATGATGATTCAGTTTCATTTGCAGTGTTTGCGTTATCCATTTCACTATAAACAGTTATAATAGTTCCAGTCATAAGCAGTTGTATACGTTAACAGTTTATCACATTAGCAGTCAATTACTTAACAGATTAGCACATTAACATATATTCAGTCAATCATAACCACACACTTTTCAAGTTCATGTGATGCCCTAATTGCTTTTCTAGGACACTCTATAGCTCATTTGGACACGTGTGTGCGGTATAACTCGTGGTTAAGTATCGCTCTGATACCACTCTGTCACAACCCAAACCCGGCCCTATGGGTTTAGCACCGTAACTGGCCAGTAATCCGAGATTACTGAAGGCCTGCTGAACAGTAATACAGTTTAACAGAGTACAGGGCCTGGCGGAAGCCAAAACAGTCAATAACTAGTGTCCATAGAGCTGTGACAATCTATATGCCAAAAACATTTTTATGCATTCATACAGTTCCAAACAGTACAGTCTATACAATCATTTACAATCATTCAGTACGGGGACCTAATCCCTCGATAACAGTACAGTGAAACAGTTTATACAGTAACACAAAACAGTAGGGAGACAGGTGGGGAAACAAAAACACCCCAAGCCATGGCATGGCGTCTCGGAACCTCGCAGTGAGGCACATAGGCTGGCTTGACAAAACTGGGGACTAACCCACGCTCCTAGCTTCGGTCTGGCTGCTGAGAACCTACATATATATATAAACAGTGAGCTAAAGCCCAGTGAATAACATAAAGCGTAAAGAGGTTATGAATGAATGTCCTTACAGTAATGAAAACAATTCATTAAACAGTATTTTCAGTCTTTCAGTATTTCAGTCAATCAGTCATATGTGGTACATCCAATAGCCTATAAACAATAGGTCCAAAAGGACCGAGTCTTAACAGACTCAACAATAGTGATGGCCATCAATCAGTAAACGATATGGTTCCACAAGGAAACCTACAGAGCTCTGTAACAATAACAGTAATCAGTAAGTGCTAAGGATGCCACAGTACAGTTCGGAATACAGGACATACATTCATTCAATAAACAATATCAGTTCAATAAACAGTTCAGTTCAGTATTCAAAATATAACCATTTTGAACATATCTTTACACAAACGTTACTCACAGAGATTGGGCTAATAGCAGCTAGAGCGCGTCCCCGAGAGCCAACCCTAAACAGTTAACAAATAGAACACACACTAAGTTTCACAATCGGGAAGGATGTTAATTAAATCCCTAAATTTCCTCGGTGTGGTTCTATGTCTAAATCCTCATTAAGATGCCTTAAACTAGGCCTAAGAATGCCTAGGATGAGATGAGGATGCAAAAATACACTTGGAAGGCATTTTTCAAAGTTTGCTGAAAATAGGAGCCTCGCTCGAGCGAGCCTTCCTTCGCTCGAGCGAGCTTCCAAAATCAAAGGCTTCGCTCGAGCGAGAAATCCTTCGCTCGAGCGAGCTGCTTGAACAGTAAAAGTACTGGATGCTCGATTTTTACGCTCGTGCCACCAATCCTTCGCTCGAGCGTGGCTCAGAGGAAACCTTGGTCGCTCGAGCGAGGAATCCTTCGCTCGAGCGAAGAAGCCAAATCTGGAATTTCCAGATTTGCCTTCCAAGCTCAAACCAAGCATTCCCAACTCAATACTCGACCTCTTGGGCCCAAATTCTGGGAAATACATCCTAAAACAATGTATAACAAGTTTCAAAAGCCAATTTATGAATTCAAGCCCCAAAGGTGAGTCAATTAAATACAAATTCAAACCCATTTTCAAGAACAATTTAAAACATGCAATGCATGAGTTTTAAACCAAATTCAATCTTCAAATCTTGCTCTATTGAGCTCCAATCTTTCAAAACAACTTGAAAACATGGACTAATAGAAAAACATGGACATGCATGTGACAATTAGCCAAGAACTCAACTCCAAACTCACTAAACTCAACATGCATGCAACAATTAAGATCCAATTCAACATGTTTGCACTAAATCAAGACTCAACTTCTCTAAGACCATAATACATGCAAGATGGAGCTTAAAGATGACAAGAGGACAATGAATTCACTTACCTAAGTCTCAATTCAAGGTAAGGAAGCTAGATTATGCCAATTTACACTTTCATTCCAAGTAATCCAAGCCAATTCACCAAGATGAGTTCAAACTCAAGTGTCTCTCACTCTCTCTAAGTTCTTGGTCGGTTATGAACATAAGAAGGAGCTGATCAATTGTTTTCTCTAAGTGTATAAGGCTCCCTAATAATAATAAACAAATGTCCACTAAGGGGGCAAAGTTGTAATTAAGGCAACACTTGTAATGAACTCGGTTAATCTAATTTAATCATTCCTAATCAATTTTCAGATAAATATACCATTAAATCATAAATATTCTACTGATTACAAAACATTTAACGGTTTCTAATTCGGCCGCCGATAAGGCCTTCAATTAGCAGTTTAAACATATAGATTCAAACAGATAATCAATCACTCAAACAAATGCAATATGCAATTCGATAGATAAACTTATTCAATTTCAGTTTCGATTTCAATCAGTCTGTTCAGTAGTTCATCCAGTTCCCTTATCAGTCATTATCAGTCTCAGTTAGCAGTAATCAGTACTTAATTCGGTAATTTTCGATAATCAATACGAGGGTTGTTACAACTTCCAAATAAAATGGCATGTTGCACTTGGCCGAGCAAAATCTGCTCGGCCTCGATCGATTTGTAGACTTTGTAATTCCAGCACTTCAACATGGGCGAACAAAACCAGCACTTTTTACGCCAATATTTACCTTTAGCCGAGCAAAGTCAGCTCGACCTTATAACTGTTGGGCAAGACACCAACATTGCCAATTCCGCCGAGCAAAATCAGCTCGTTTCCCATATTGGACAAGACACCAATTTGCCAAATGGGCCGAGCAAAATCAGCTCGGCTCCTACATTGGGCAAAAACACCAATGTTTTAGTTAGGTTGGTCATGCCGCCAACATTCTAACTGGGCGAGCAAAACCAGCTCAGCCCTAATGCGCATTGCTCCATAGGCAAACTGTTTGTGCGGTCTACTCCCATTCCGAGGAAAACAGTCCGGTCCCGTCCAGGTCGGTCTTGCCCCTGGCATCCATAATTGCCTTTTGTGTCTTGCTATATCATTGGACAAATGTAATACCAAACAAGAAGGGACTAATTCTCATTACAAAAATATAGCTATCTTTTACATCAAGTGCCAAAGGGCTAGGGGTCTAGAAAAGCCAAACAACATAAGCAAATTACATTTCAAAAGTAAAAGACCTTAAGGTTGGCTGCATTCCATGGTCTGGGGATAGCCTTGCCATCTAGATCCTCCAGATGGTATGCCTCTTTGCCTGCAAGACCAATCACTTTGTATGGTCCTTCCCAATTTGCACCGAGTTTGCCTTCACCCGGGATCACCGTGTTGCCTAACACCTTTCTCAGGACCCAGTTTCCAGTCTTGAACAGCCTGGGGTGCACTGCCTTGTTGTATTTTTTGGAGAGTTCTTGCTGATAGGCCGCTAGGTGGATCAGTGCGCGATCTCTTCTTTCTTCAGTAAGGTCTAGCTCCAATGCCACGGCTTCCTTGTTCAGGTCCGGCTGGAAACTTTCGGAGTGGATGGTTGGCATGCCAATTTCCAATGGGATGACGGCCTCCATGCCGTAGACCAAAGCGAATGGTGTTTCCCCGATTGACCTCCTGGGCGTAGTGCGGTAGGCCCAGAGCACATTAGGGAGTTCTTCAGTCCACTTTCCCTTGGCCTTCTCAAGCCGCTTTTTTAGCCCGTCCAGGATGGTCTTGTTTGAGGCTTCTGCCTGGCCATTTGATTGAGGATAGGCCGGAGTCGAATTGTAGAACTCAATCTTCAACTCTTCGCAAAATCCGCGAAAGAGTTTTCCATCGAATTGAGTGCCGTTATCTGAGATGAGGGCCCTGGGTATACCGAAGCGAGTGATAATGTTTTGCCAAACAAACTTCTTCACATTCTTTTCCTTTATGGTTGCTAAGGGCTCGGCCTCCACCCATTTGGTGAAATAGTCAGTGGCGGCGATGAAGAACTTGCGATTGCCCGGGGCTGCTGGGAGTGGCCCCACAATATCCAATCCCCAGAGTGCGAACAGCCAAGGACTTGTAAGGGAAAGCAACTCTCTCGCTGGCTGGTGGATCTGGTGAGCAAATTTCTGACATTTTTCACACCGCCGAACGTATTTCTGCGCGTCCGCCTGCATACACGGCCACCAATAACCCTGAGAAATCGCTCGGTAAGCCAGTGATCTGCCCCCAGTATGGCTGCCGCAGATGCCTTCATGGATTTCGTAGAGAAAAGCTTCCACCTTAGAGGGGTGGACACACTTCAGATATGGCCCCGTGAAAGACTTCTTGTACAAGGCTCCGGACGGGGAGAGCCAAAACCGCTCTGATTTAGCCCGGATCTTGTGGGCCGCCTTCTTTTCTTCTGGTAGAACTCTATCTTTCAAGAAGGCGATGATGGGATCCATCCACGAAGGACCCAAGTCGGTGCAAAGTACCTCGGTTGCTTCCGGTTCCTCAATGCTTGGCCGGGGTAAAAATTCTATCATCAAAGGGTTGGGGAAAGCTGTTTGCGCAGAGGCAAGCCCGGCCAACTCATCAGCCGTGCTGTTTTCTTCACGGTCGATTTGTTGCACCCTTATCGCGGCGAACTTCTTGATCTCTTCACGCACCAACGCCTGATACTTGGCCATTCTTTCATCTTTTGCCTCATACTCCCCTGAGACCTGATTGACCACCAGCTTGGAATCACTAAACACCATGAGGCTGTGGCGTTCATTCTCAACGCGCTCCTTAGTCCGGCAAGTAGGGCTTCATACTCCGCTTCGTTGTTGGAGGCCGGGAAGCCGAGCGTGATTGCCTGCTCGATAATTAGCCCATCTGGTGAGGTTAGCACAATCCCTAGCCCGGCTCCGTGTCTGTTGGACGCCCCATCAACGAAAAGCTTCCAGATCTCGCCAATGAACAGCTTCCAACAATCGGAGGGATTTTGAGAACTCCTCAAATCCAAGTCTCTGGTTGGTTCATTCTGGTCTCTTTCGTCGTCTTGGTCGGATCCACTATCCAACAATTCCCCGGTCCTTGCTAGTTCGGTCGCATTTTGCCCTTTTCCCTCTTGCGAGCCAACACTTGTGTCCGCTGCCAGAACCATGGGTTGTGCTAATTCCGCACCAACCAAATCAATTGGGCAGACCGGATGCGTCCCAGGGGCAAACTCTGCCACAAAATCTGCAAGTGCTTGAGCCTTGATTGCGGTGCGCGGTCGGAACTTAATGTCGTATTGGCCCAATTCCACGGCCCATTTCAGAATTCTTCCAGTGAAGTCCGCCTTTTCGAAAAGCACCTTGAGCGGGAACTCGGTCAACACTACTATTGTATGGGCATGAAAATAGTGCGCCAGCTTTCTTGATGCCGTCATCAGGGCCAACGCCAATTTTTCCAAGGGAAGATATCTTGTTTCGGCCGGGAGCATGATCTTGCTTACATAGAAGATTGGTAGGTGCTGGATGCCTTCAGCACGAACCAATACCGCGCTCACCGCATGTTAAGAAACAGCCAAGTAGAGGTACAGCTCTTCGCCCGGCTGAGGTGTGACCAAAATTGGGGCCGAAGAGAGGTACATTTTTAAGTCTGCCAGTGCATGGTCGCACTCTTCATCCCAGAAGAACTTGGACTTCAAAGTTTTGAAGAAGGGCTTGCAACGATCCGACGACCGGCTGATAAATCTGTTCAGTGCGGCCGCCATGCCAGCAAGATGTTGCACGTCCTTTGTGGAGTTCGGGCGTTCCAGCTCTTGTATCGCTTTGATCTGAGATGGGTCGGCTTCAATTCCTCGGTTTGTAACCAGAAAACCCAGAAACTTCCCAGTGCCAACCCCGAAGGCACACTTGGAGGCGTTCAAACGAAGCTTGTGGTGCTTAAGTATGGCGAACATTTCTGCTAGGTCAGCGAGGTGTTGAGACTTCTCCTTACTTTTCACCACCATGTCGTCTATATAGGCCTCCATTGTTTGGCCCAAGAGAGGAGCGAACATCTTCGTCACCATCCGCTGAAAGGTTGCCCCGGCGTTCTTTAATCCGAACGGCATGACCTTGTAGCAGTATAAGCCTCTGGGGGTGGCGAATGACGTGTTCTCTCTGTCCGGTTTATACATGGCTATCTGATGATAGCCGCGATATGCATCCAAGAAGCTAAACCTTTGATGGCCAGCGGTTAAGTCCACCAGCTAGTCAATTCGAGGGAGGGGAAAGCTATCCTTCGGGCAAGCGCGGTTGACGGTCTTGTAGTCGACGCAGACTCGCCATTTGCCATTTTTCTTAGGAACAACCACCGTGTTAGATATCCACCGTGGGTACTGCACCTCCTCTATGGCCCCGGCTTCCAACAAATTCTTCACTTCTTCTGCCACCACCTCAGCAAGGTGTAGGGCTGAGCGGCGCGTTCTTTGAATAACCGGCCGTGCATTGGGAAAGACATTCAACTGGTGGCAAATGAAGCTTGGGTCGACGCCAGGCATGTCGTAAGGCGTCCACGCAAAAGCCTCCAAGTTGGAAACCAAGAAATCGACATATTCTGACCGCTCAACGCTAGACAATGATGATCCTAAGAGGAAGAACTTAGTTGGATCATCCTCATTAATGCGCACTTCCACCAAATCTTCGACCGATTTTTCCTCGGCCTTTCTTCCCACGTCTTCGAGGACCTCCTTTTCCTCGGGCCCTTCGATCATTTGGACAAACCCTTTGGCTGCTCGGCTGCCATTTACCGCAACGAAGCATTGTTTTGCCATTACCTGGTCTCCCCAAACTTCCTCTATTTGTCCGTTTGATGCCGGAAAGCGCATGACTTGGTGGAAGGTCGAAGCGACCGCTTGCATGGCGTGCAGCCAGCCCCTTCCCAAGATCAGGTTGTAAGTCGATGGAACTTTGAGCACCCAGAACTCCACTTGCTTCACCACCGAACCCGCTTTGACCGGCAAAATAACCTTTCCGATTGGCCACTCCGGCTGTGAGTTGAAGCCGACCAAGGGAGACGTTGCAGGAGCCAAATCCTTGTCTTCTAACATCATCTGTTTGAACGCGTCATAATACATAATCTCGACCGAACTTCCTTGGTCGATCAAAATCCTCTTGATGTCAAAGCCTTTGACGCGAAGAGTCACCACCAAGGCGTCATTGTGCGGCATCTGAACCCTTTCTAAGTCTTTGGTTGAAAACGAGAGGATGTCTTTCTCTTCGGACTTTCCCTTCTTTACGGCGGGCTGGACAGAGAGCACTTCCCTCATGTGCTCGGCCTTCTTGATCATCCCTCTGAGCTCGCAGACCCTGGCTGGTTCAATGATGCCGTAGATTACATTGATTACACCTTGTGGGGGCACTTCTAGGGAGGCCATACCGTTAGGCTCGGTTTGCTCAGTTGGCGCGGCCTTGACTCCCCCATCTATGTATTGGTCAAGATGCCCCGCCGCCACCAATTCCTCCAAGTGCTGTTTGAGTGGCAAGCAGTCCTCTGTTCGGTGCCCTCGTTCTTCATGGAAGGTGCAACGGTACTTTGGATTGAAGCCTCGTTGCGCGCTTCCTAACTTGGCCGGCCAACGGACAAAAGGCTCGCCTCGAATTTCGCTCAGAATTCGGTAGATGGGAATTTTGAAGACCGTGGTAATCCCTGTCCGTGCCTTCAGTTTTCTCTTGGCATCTTCCGCTGCGTCGCGGGGTGCATCAGCTCGGTCGTTTCTGCGACCCTTATTTCGGTCATCGTGGTTTGGTCCATGGCGCTGATGTTTTGATCGGTCGCTTGGGCGGTTATCCTCCTGCCCGACCGAGTGAACCTTACCTGCCACCTTTCTGTCCACCGCGACCAGATTAATCTTCTCGGTCGCAGAGGCGGCGTCCTCCTCCACGCGGATGTGTTCATTGATCCGCTGCATCAATGACTCCATGGTTGTGGGTTGACGCATCGTGAGCCAGTCTCGCAGCCTATGTCCGACTGGGAGGCCTCGCTTGTATTGAGTGATCGCCAGATTGGTAGGGCAGTCGAGGATCTCGTTGTAAGTTTCCCAGTACTTCGCGTTGTATGCCTTCAGCGAACACCCAGACTCCATCTTGACGCCCAGGAGATGGTCGACCTCCTTCGGCGTTCGAGTGTTGGTTTTGAATCTGGTGACGAAGGCTTCCGCTAGCTGCTGCCACCCCTCTATACTCCCCTCCGGGAGCCTTTCGAACCACTTCAAGCCCAGCTCTCCCAAGCTTGCTGGGAATATGAGGCACATCAGGGCGTCGTTGCGCCGGTGGCCAGCCATCACCTGCCGGTAATGACTCACATGCATGTACGGATCCGTCTTGCCGTCGTACAAAGTGAACTTTGGCTGGTGGAATCCGGCAAGGAGTGGTGTGCTCTCGATCTTAAAGGACAGCGGCGTAGCTGTAAGTCGCGCCAGCTCTTTGTCCTCCACCGCAGGGGCTATCACTTTGGGAGCTGGCATCACCACCTCTTTACTACAACGAACCGGAACGCTCAACCTCTGCAACGCTGGCACTCTCTGAGCCTTCCGACGGCGCGCCCTCTCCTCCAACACATCCCTCAAGTCCCTGGAATGTGTGGAAAAAGAAGATCGCGACGTCGGCGTCGGGCGCGAGGGATGGTAAGTGCTGTCGCGAGTGAGGGATCTGCCTTCTCTTTGGTCGGAATCTCCCACCCCATAACTCCTGGTGATGGAGATAGAATGAGTCCTCCTCTGGCGGCGACTGCTAGAACGAGGGGAGGGAGTGCGCTCACTGAGGTTGCCCTCTCCAGCAACATCCTTCCCCTTAATCTGGCGCTTCAGCAGCTCCATCTCCACCGACATCTTGCGAATGAGGGCGTCCTGGTCTTTAAGTTTGTGCTCCAGGCATTGCGTACTAGACTCCCCCCGGCGTCGGTGGCCTTCAGGGCTCTGCGAGCGGTCAGAACTCCTCCCACGTTTGTCTCGCACATCTCGCGAAGAGGTTTCTAGGCCCGCCATGGCCGGAACATTCGGGAGGCCTTCTCTCCTTCGGACATACTCCGGAGTGACACCATCGACGACGGACAGCGGAACTTCGTCGTTGTTGGCCATGGAAATGGTCGATGAAGCTCGAAGAACAAGGGTTGAATATCAAGATTCCCACAGACGGCGCCAATTGTACGAGGGCGAAATATCCCCAGCTTTCCGTACTCCTTGCGCTCCAAGCTTCTCTTAACGGCGTCTAACTCTGCAACACAAAAGGGGGAGCTGCCCGGCGGTGGTGTGCCGGAAAGACCCTCCGACGATCAAGTCAGATCACTTGAGGAAGAAGACAATCGAAGGAGAGTATTTTTGAGAATGATTTTTCATACCTTCAACGTTCGTATTCCTCTGTATTTCTAGGCTGGCCATGCAGCCTCAAGATTGTGCGCGCACTACCTCTGCTGTCCTTCCCTAGACAGGTGGCAGTGCGCGCCTCTCACCATCTTACGCGTGTAAAGGTTTTGTCCTTCCACCAGTACACACAGAACTGTCCAACGATATTGAGGCGTGCGTGGAGCATATGTCCTCTCCCTCACGCTATCGGCCCAGGTGGCATACCCAACTCGGGTACCACGACCGGCCTAGCACTTGTGGGAAATTGCCACCACACGCACTCAACCGTGCTAATTGCCGCCGTCCAATAACTTGGAATCAGGCAAAGGCCTGACCACCTCGGCCGAACTATTCTGGACCGGTTCATCAGGACCAGCCGGTTGCGAGGCATGCCGGCCTCCAACCGTTCTACCTTCAATCTCGGTCACACGAGAGCTGCCTACCTCGGACGACTGGTTAGGCGCATACCGGCGCTAACCGCGTCTCAAGTCTAGCCCGGGCCACCATTTAGCTCGGCACCATCATCCGTAACCCTGGGCTCCGCCTACTTCATGCAAGTCGCAGCCCGGCAACGCCAGTTGGTGCCTGACCGGTCAATATCCCCGACCGGGCAAGTCAGTCTGCTGGCCGCGTCGACGGGACAGTTATCTCGGCGCTATGCAGTCCGTCAAGTCTGCCGTTATCTCAGCTCGGCCGTACAGTTCGGTGCAAACTCCCCTCTCATCATATATAACATGAATTTTATGGTAATTTCTCAAATAATTGAAAGATGAGAACATGGGGGTGTTGGGTGCTATCTATGTTTCGATATATTCTATTCACAATTCGTTGATTATTGGGAAAAATAAACAGGACAAGATTGTTTGGGGTAGTAATTTACAAGGATAAGACAGACCACTGGTGAAATTTCAAATTGACCCCAAAAAATTAATAATAATAATAATAGAAAATATTCGGTTTTAATTTTTTTTAGTTTAATAATTTGATTCAATACTTAAATAAATTTTTTTAACAATGGGTATTTGTAATTTCTAAATGATAGGAAGAAATTTGTATTTTAAGTAAATTTCAAAAAATGTATTTATAATTTACCTTCTTTTTTTTTAATCTTTCAAGTTCTATTTTTAAATTGTAATAATTTTTTGAACAAGTTTACCTTAAATTAATTTTTTTCTTTTAAAAAGTCTCCATAAGGAAGATGGAAATCTTTGCCTACATGATACAGAAAATCAAAGGCAACCACGTCATCCTAACCGGGTGGTACTCCAAGCTGCCCAATAATTTCCCTACATGACACTCACCCTCTGATATAAACAACAATGCTATATAGCTCTAAAAGTAGAGCTTTAAAAGGAGCTCTACTGAGTTGGCATGTCCAAAAAAAAATATATATATATATATATATATTCAAGCTAAAACATCACATCAAGCTGAACCCCACACATCTCTATATCATTAGTGCACAATTTAGAGCTCTTATCCTAAAGCTCTCAAGCATTTTTCCTAATATAAAATATTTAGAAATGTACGATGCATAAAAAAGTCAGCCATAGCATAGCCGAAAGAGAAACCTCAATCTTTGATACTTGAATGATGGGTTTGTTGTGTTCAAATAAAAAAGAATGATGGGTTTGTTCCGGCCTGTGAGGAATTGACACTCCAAACTAACAAGAAAAGAAAGTCATAAATTGTTATTAACCTAAACTCATATTAATGATTAAAATTTATTTTAATTTCATATTAAAATTGTTATAAAATTATTTTTTATAACATAAATCACGCATAAACATAAAAAATAATGATTTACGTTGTTCAATCCAAAATTAAGATTACATCCATAATTGTTATGATTTTCACTATAATAAAAGAACTAGTGGTAATCCGTATTATGCACAAGATTTTATAAATATCTTGAAATGATTTAATATTTTGTCTTGTGATATACATAAAATTTATAGGTTAACTTTTATGTTTATAACTTTTTAAATTATTAGTTTAAAAAAATTAACTATATATATGTAAGTCTAATTAGTGCAATTTTGATAATTTGTATTAAAAAAAGTTAAATATGATTAAATGAGATTAAATGAGTTATGACATACTTTTTCTTATTATGAAAATATACAAATTTAAAAGTTATAATTAAGACAAATATACAATTTTATTATTAAATGTGAAGTGAAGTGATATTTAACAATAATTAATATGATGTTTCTATTATTAATCCCATATTTTTGCGTGATTCGTATTTGGTTTGTTTGTTTTTTTTTTTTTTTGGGAAATTTAGCTCACTACAACAAAAAGCAGTTTTGGCGATCAAAAATGTAAATTTTGTCGCTGAAAGTAGGACAATTGGCGACTAAAATTGAATTAGTAGCCAAAAGTGAAGACTTTTGGCGACTAAAACAGTTTAGTAGCCAAATGTGTACTTATTGGCGACTAAAAATCAGATTAGTCGCTGATTACATTGGTTTTAGTGACTAAAACAATTTTAGTAGCCAAAGGTGAAGGTTTTTGGCGACTAAAAAAGATCAGTAGCCAAAAGTATAGGCTTTGGCGACTAAAAAATGGTTTAGTCGCCGATTGTAGGTGTTTTACCGACAAAAAAAAATGTTGTAGCCAAAAGTAAAGGTTTTTGGCTACTAAAAAACTTTTAGTAGCTAAAAGTGGACAATTGGCGACTAAAATTGAGTTTAGTCAGCAAAAGTGGCGGTTTTGGCGACTAAAAATCAGTTTAGTCGCCGAAAGTGGTTATTTTTAGACGGAAATTAATTTTTTTAGCGACTAAATTATTGGTAGTAGCCAAAACTAAGGTTTTTGGCGACTAAAAAGTGGCTCCCTTTTTTTTTTTAATAATTAATTTATTTTTTACATAAATTAATATTGAATAAAAATAATTATATTTATATATATAGTTTTAAATTAATACGGGTCAATATACTATATAAATAATATATATTGCACATATATTCATGTGATCTTGTGGTGGCATAGTGGAGGGAGTGTGTTGGTAAAGGTGTAGAAGGTAGAAGGTCCACAGTTCAAATATCAGAACAAGCAAAAAAGTTGATAAATTTTTTTTTTTTTCACGGAAGCACCTTTGGCGACTAAAGGATTAGTCGCTAAATGTATGATTTTGAAAAGTGTAAATCACTATTGGCGACTAAAATGTTGGTCGCGAAAGAGCTGCTTTTTGGCGACTAAAAAAGTTTTAGTCGCCAATACCTCTATTGACCATCTATACACGACAAAACTAGCGACTAAAAAAATTAGTCGGGGAAAGTAAAAAGTCGACTTTTGGCGACTAAAAACGGACTTTTGGCGACTAAAAATTTAGTCGCCAAAGGTGCTTTTTCTTGTAGTGGCTATAAACCCCATTTACCTTCCTTTCATTATTAAAAGGACAAAGAAAAAAAATATACTTTCTAAACCCCCTCATAATTATAAAGTTTTGCATAAAGGACAAAATTTATTATTTAAATATTTTATATGACTATTATACCCTCAGCTTCTGCATATATAATCAGCTTCGTTATCAATTGTATCATAACCACCATAGTCGTGTCTTCGAAGCTTCAGCAGAAGGTCGGCGGCACCATAGTCGCGTCTTCCAAGCTTCAGCAGATCAAATTCATTGAAACAATAACACTAACAGATCATCAGAATCAATCAGATAAAGAATATAGCAGTTTCGATTACCAAAAATAGTTCGACATTGAAGGACCTAATCCTCATCTTCCAAGCAATTGTGAGGCAACAGATCACAAGAAGTATCGCGTTTTCTTCTTCATTTGACGAGATAACTTCCTGGATCAACGAGTTCAGTTTACGGTATATAAACATTGCATAATCAATTTAAACTAACAAATCCTGAAGGATCTGTTTGGTTGCCGAGAATATGCAGGAAAAGAAAAGAAAATTTATACTTTTTTAGTACGTCTCTTTTGGCTTCGCTACTTGATACAAATGAAATTCGTAAAAAACGTAAGAGACGTGATCCATAAGTTTTCGTTGTAATGTTATATAATATTTTCCTCCATTTTCTCAGCACACAAATGGAATCGATCTATAATATTTGTGTGTATGAGTGTTGTAATGTTATATATATATATATATATTTGTGTGTATGAGTGTTGTTGAACACATGTATTCTTTTCATTGAAATTTGTGATTGTTGATCGAGTTTTAGAAATTTTTCTTCTCAATTAGATATGTTGATTTGTTGATTAATTTGTTTTGTTTTGTTTTTTTTTTTTTTTTTTTTTTGATTTATTTTTGTTGTTTTTGATCTAATTTCATTTGATGTTTTACTCTGGTTCTATTGGTCTGTTTTTTGTTTCAGATAATGAGAGTAAAATTTTACTTTGATTCTATTGCTCTGTTTTTTGTTTGAGAGAATTAGAGTAAAATTTTACTCTGGTGTTAGAATGACAGTAAAATTTTGCTGTCAAGAGGTGGTCATTGCCAAACACTTCAGCCGCCACAAACACTGCCTTCGCTTTTTTACTTTTGTGCAGAGTAACATTTTACTTTTAGCTTCAGAGTCTCACAGTTTACTTGTTTTTCAGAGTAAAATTTTACTTTTGTGTAAAGTCTAACATTTTACTAGTTTTTCAGAGTAAAATTTTACTTTTAGCTTTAGAGTCTCACAGTTTACTCGTTTTTCAGAGTAAAATTTTACTTTTATACAGAGTAAAATTTTACTTTTGTGTAGAGTCTAACATTTTACTAGATTTTCAGAGTAAAATTTTACTTTTATACAGAGTAAAATTTTACTTTTAGTTTCAGAGTGTAACATTTTACTCTTATTCAAAGTAAAATTTTACTTTTATACAGAGTAAAATTTTATTCTGAAATACACAGTGAAGATGGCTTAATATGAGAGCTGATAGATATGAGGGTAATATAGTAAAAGAAACAAGTTTTAAAATATTAGGGGGTTTTGAAAGTACTTATATAATTCTTGTCCTTTTGAAAGACAAATTAGATAGTGAGGGGGCTATCACCAAATCTCCCTTTTTTTTTTCAATATATTTAAGATGGAATTGTGGGTTTCTATTTTTTTTTCAATTTAATTTATTCATGATTTCTATTTGTTTTTAATTATTATTATTTAAGTAAGTTATGATGTGAGTTAGATATGTGATAGACATGTGAGTTTTATTGATTTAAACTATGATGGTAGGAGATATTTTCAAATTAGATTTGTTTAGATAAATTTTAAAGATTTTTAAAATTTAAAATTGGATATTACGATGTAAAAGAAAAATTTTAACTGAATAAATAAAAATCAAATTTATTAATTTTATCTGTTGGTATATCTGATTTTTATTTATTTATTTTTATTATGTTATAATATAATATATAAGATATAGATAGATATTCACAACTTTCATGAAAAATATTATCTGATTTTTTGGAAAAGAGAAAAGGTAGGCAAGTTTAATATTTTTTTGGGAAATCGGTGAGAGAAATTAGGATAGAGAGATTATGAAATATTTTTAATATCTTTCCATTTGAAATTCATAAATTAAAGGATAATTATTATTTCTAAAATAATTAAATAAATAAATCAGTCAATAGTTTTTTTAAAATCTATTTTATAAATTGAAAAATTAATAATTTTAGAAAATTAATTAATTTGTCTTATTAAGTAATTTAAAATTTTGATAGATATACATAAAAAGTAGATAATTATATTATTAAATCATAATTTAAATTTAGATATTGTTATATCTTTTTGAGATCCACATCTAAATTCTTATCTTCTTTATTTTTGTGTGGTTTCGATTTTTTTTTTCAATTTATTTTAGATGGAGTTGTGGGTTTTTATTTAATTTATCTGTGGTTTCTATTTGTTTTTAATTATTATTATTTAGATAAGTTATAATGCGAGTTAAACATGTAATAGATATGTGAGTTTATTGATTTAAAGTATGATAGTGAAAGATATTTTCAAATTAGATTTGTTTAGATAGACTTTATTATAGATTTTTAAAATTGGATATTGAGAGGCAAAAGAAATATTTTAACTGAATAAATAAAAATCTAATTTATTAATTTTATCTGTTTGTATATCTGATTTTTAATTTTTTTTTTGTTATGTTATAATATAATATATAAGATACAGAAAGATGCCCACAACTTTCATAAAAAATATTATATGATTTTTTGGAGGAGAGAAAAGAATTGCAAGTTTTAATTTTTTTATTTTATTTTTTAAATTGGTGAGAGAGATTATGAAATATTTTTATTATCTTTCCATTATTATTTCTAAAATAATTAAATAAATAAATCAGCCAATAGGTTTTTATAATCTATTTTATAAATTGAAAGTTCAATAATTTTTGAGTGAGAATTTAGAACTCTTAGGAGGCTTCTCATTAGAAATCCTTTTTTTCTTATATAATATATAAATATAGATATTTATATTTGTTTTGGATATTTTTTTAATATACAAATTACTTTTTTTAGATTTTTTATAAAAATAATTTAACAATCTCATCATTAACCAAAATGTATGGGAGAAGTTGAAAATGGTGCTGCAATAACTATGAGAGAAGTCAAAAAGATTTGTGGGTTTGGAGAAATCAATAAATACTGAGGTTATTTATTTTTTTAAATCAAAAAATTAGAAAATTGGGATTGGAATATTGAACCTCCCACAAGACTTGTGAGTTGAAAATCCTCTTTTTTTTTATATAATACAAGAGAGAAGAGGAGTGCATTCTGAAATAAAAAGCATCTGCTGGCGCACGTGCGGTAGAAGTCCCGCACGTGCGGCGGTTTGACTGTCCTGATTTCATTTTTCTACTACATTTGTCGCTCTTCCGGGCCTCTGTTAACATGGTTTTCACATGTAGTTGACATTCTTTTGCATTGCATGAGCATTTAAAAAGAATCACTCATTAAACGATGAAAACGGTTAGTTGGTTGCAACCTATTAAGTGTGCTATGCTTGTATCTATTTGTGTAGGTCAAACGCCACGTTCCAGGCATGTAATTCATGACACCAACTGTGAGTAACACTGTTGTAAAGATATGTTTAAATTTAAAGTATCTCATTTCTACTTTATATTATTTTCTGTTCTGACGTGTTTCTTTTATGCATAACAAATGATGATTCTATTTTCTTACACTGTATTTCGTGGCGTCCTTAGCATCTGCCCGTATTGTTCCAAAGATCTCTATTAGTTCCAATTCCTGGAACTCCTATTTATTATGTTGATGGCCATCATATCTAAATACCGGTCTTTATGATAGCCTGTTCGATCTTCTAGACCGCCTGTATCAGCTTGCTATGAGATGTACCATGTATACTTTTATGCTTTCTGTATAAGATAAGAATCTGTTCAGGTTGTGATTTGCCTTACATTATGATCATCATTTAGAACCCCTTTACACAGTTGTTATTCACTGCGCTCTAGCTCACGTTTTGATATATATATATATTGTAAGTGATCCAGTTCAGGAAGGGACGTAGTGGCGACGGTTTTGCCTCAGTTTTGTTGAGCACCCTTTTGTGTCTTACATCGAGGTTCCCACCTGTTGGAGCGTTGGTGACCCAGTGATCACCCTTTCGGAACTCACTCAAATGTTATAGTCAGTTGTCACTGGCGGTATATTTGTTGTTGATGGGAATGACTTCCCTCTTTTGGTTGTATTTTGACAAACTTGTGATACCTTAATGTACATATGTATATATATATATCTATAACAATGCCTTTTTGTCTCATGTAAATTCACAGTTCGTTGGACGTTTTACTTTCTTATATATTAGCTTCCACTAGCCCCATTCGTTTGCTTGTTCAGATAGGCCTTTGGTAATCATAGATTACTGGCCGGTTACAACACAAAACCTATAGGGGTGGGTTTGGGTCATGACAGTAGTAGTGTGGTATGGTGGTAGTGGTAGTGACATTGGTAGTAGTGATGGTGATAATGGTGGGTAGTGAGTTTATGATAGCTTATGTTGACGCTTATATTTAGCATTTATAAATTCAGATAAAATTAAGTAAATTTCATATGATTTTAAATTTTCTTAGTTTTTAACTTAAATTTTAAGAATAATTAAAATTTTTAAGTGATATCAATTATGATTATCAAATAAAATTAATTGATTATTACTTAACATATTCAATTTTAAATATTAAAAAAAATCAATGATATAACACATTTTTTTTATATATATAATGTGACAAATAGTTTTGGATAAGTTATAAATACATCTTTTGAGATTTACTTAAAATATGAATTATTTCTTATAATTTTGAAAATTACATTCCGCCCTTTGAACTTTGAAGTTTCAAATTTCATAACAAATGATTATTTTTATTAATAAATCATCAAATTAATTAACAGTTTTTAATGATGTCAAAAATTTATTTTAATTAATAATTCAAATAATTTTATTATTGTGTAGAAGAGTAGTCAGAAATTTTATTTTTTTCAGTTAATTTTTTTAATTAAAAAACTTAGACAAAGAAATATTTAAAATTTTTTAAATTATAAAAAATAATTCGTATTTTAAAAAAATTTCAAAAAGTGTCAATAGTTTTTAGGAAAAGTCTATAGTGTGCACTGCCTTAGGGGTACATATCATATACATTCTACCACAAATTGATATAATTGTATTAAAAAATTTTGTAATATCAATCACCAAATACGTAACATCAATATAAATTAATATAATAAAATATATAATTTTGTAATTTATATTATAAAAATTTATGATAAAATTACATAAATTTTTAATAGACTAAGAAGGTGCACTAGGGTTTCCTAGTTTTTAATATGGTCAAGGGTGTTTGTTATGTGTTTGTGGACCCAATTGAATACTACAATTTTTTAAAAAAGTAGATATATATTTTTAACCATGCTTAATTATGGTGCAAAGTAGGACAATAATGCATCATGATCAGAATCTTCAGACTACCATTCACGTCGACAAAATCATGAAGGGTAGTTGCCCTCAAGATTATAACTTCCTCATACCTTTCAAGATTTTATTTTATAGGTTCTACGAGACTCATGTTAATTGAAAGGGTATTTATCAATTAGTTTTATTAATTAAATTTATTTATTTATAAATAATAAAACTAAATTTATTTATTTATGAATAATAAATTTATTTATAAAATGTAATGACCCTAACCCTACTCTAGTCATGTTTGCATGTATTGCATGATCTTGTCTTGATATATTGCATTTGCGACCCTTGACTTGCATTGCATAAGTGTTACTTGCATGCTATGTTCCTTGCTTGGTGTAAGTTTTAGCCGAGGTCATCTTGAGCCTAGGTCGCTCTTTTGATACTCTTACACCTAGAAACATCTTAGAATTTCTTTGGTTAACCTCCACTCGCACCCTGACATATTGGCCGAGATGTCATTATCTAGGCCGAGGTTTTCATCACCAAGGCCGAGATGTGTATTATCTAGGCCGAGATGTTACCCTTGAACCCAAGTGATCTTGTTCCTGGACAGGTATGACCTAGACCGAGGTGTGGCACATCTAGGCCGAGATGTGGCACAGCTAGGCCAAGTGTTGTCCTTCCTAGCCGAGATCATTGAAACCTTACTTACCGAGGCTCTGTCATTAGCCGAGATTGTTACTTGCCGGAGTACCCTTGCCACCTAGCTTGTTGAACACACTTTGTCATAGTCTTGTCTTTTCAATTAGTCACCTTTTTGAGTTGAACCAACCAACCATTGCCATGTGTCCGAACTGAGTGTTAAGTTAGCCGGCAAACCTAGAGATAAATCATTTTGTATCATATCTTTGTTCTTGAGGAGAGAGAAGCTCTAGGAGAGGAAGAGAAGTTCCTAGGGAAGGAATAGATTTCCAAACCTGATGCTTAGAGTTCAAACCGTTTGATTCGTGTTTTGAGGTTAGAATCCTGATCTACTCTCGTTGTTCTTATTGATCATCTAGTTGCATTGCATGATCGAATCTGTTCTGCATGCCATGCATTGATTTGAAGTTGGTTTTAGAAAGAGAAGTTAGTTTCATGTGTTCTTGAAGAAAAGCCTTGTTTGATCCGAAAGCTTGCATCGAGATTCATGTATTCGTGTCTGTTTTCCTAAGATCTTCAAGTATGGGTACCCAAGTCCATGTTTTCAAACTCATAGCATGAAATCTCAGATTTTGTAATAATAAGTTATGATCTTTGCATTCATCTTTTTTCATGTTCTTCATGTTCTTGAGCAGAGGGAAACCCAGATTTTCCCGACTTCATTTCCTCGAATGTGGCCATCGGGACCTCACCTCGGCGAGGAGGTGTGGGACCTCGGCCAAGACTTGGTTAGTGCCCAGCATGTTCTCCCGAGATGAGAAAAGTGTTTTGTTTTGATTTGACTTAGTTTTGAAGAATGCCGAGATCATTTGTATACATGTGAAGCTTGTTTAAAAGTGCATTCAATAAACTTGCCATGTGTTTGTAGGACTTGGACTTGCCTCAACCCCGACATTTGAAGAACTATGTGAGTGGTATTTTTAATAAAGATATGTTATAAAGCTTTGATAAAACCTCGTTTTGCCTCGTTCGGAAAGTATTTGCAAGCATGAATGATTATTCCTAGTTGCAATAAATACTATCTTGTTTTGATGACATTTTGGAAGTCCGTATGTGCTAGGGGACTCTAAGCATTTGTAGCACAAGTTCTTAGTGTCAGGGGACTATAATGCAAATGCACTCTTGTTTTGGAAGTCCATATGTAGCAATTGTAGCACAAGTCCTTAGTGTCAGGGGACTATTAATACAACGACACCATTGTTTTGAGATATCTCCCCTTGTCTTGCCTTGTCTTGCTTTGCCACTGACGGTTTTTACCGCGTGGGTTTGTTTGTCCGGAATGTCATCCCTTGTGTTATATTTGATGCTAGTAAGCATCCCTTGAAGCTTGAAGGATCCAATAGATGGACTTGGTTCATCCTTTGATTTTTATACTGGATATGTTATGTATTGTTTTGTCAAGATCTTGAATATTAGTCATGCAAACCCCTTTATTATTTATAACATTCACTGAGTATCCAAGCTCACACCTCTCTATATATATATGTAGAGTGATGAGCAGGACGGCGGCGACGCGTAGATGTGTTTTACCGATGTGTTTTGGATTCGTGTTTTGCAACATCTTGAAGATCATGCTTCTTAGCTTGCATTTCATTGTATTTTGTATATGATGGCTTGAGAAGCCTTTTGGTCAAGATGTATTTTTGTACTTCATTGTGTTTGTATTCAAGTTGTAAAAGCTATGTAAAGATGTATGCCATTTCATTTGACTTATGCACAGCTCTTATGGACCAATTAGATTTACTTATATTGCTTCCGCACATGTAAGCCCCCATATATTATACTCTGATTGTGTGTGAATTTTGAAAGTTGGCCTTCGGGTAATCCCGGATTACTGGCCATCATGGCACCATCCTACTAAGGGCGGAATGGGGTCGTGACATAAAAAATAAGATAGATTACTTAATAAATTTATCAATAGGACTTAATAGTTAATAAGTCTTAAAAGTAAGACCTATTGATAATTTATTCTTAATTGAAATTGTTTATATATATATATGTAAAAAATTAATTTAATCAAATATCAATTGATACACTAACTAATCATATTTTATTTTATAAAATTGATGATAAATAAAATTTTAAATTAAAATCATTCATTTTATAAAATAAAACATGATAAATTAATATGTGTATCAATAGCTAATTAAATTAATTACGTATATATATATATATTCTTTTTCGCAGACTTATAAGATAAACACTTAAGATCACTTTCGTGGTTACATGGAGCCTGCAAAGTGAATTCTTCAGAGGTATTGAGATAATGAAGTTTTGAAAGGAGTGGCTCCCGTAAAATAAAAGGAAAAATATCAAATCAGTAGTGTTTTGAAAAAAATAATTACAAATCAATGGTAAATTTTATAAATATTAATGCTAATTAAAATCATAGTTTTTTTCATGAATATGTAATTATTGTTAAAAAATCGATTGAATTTTAATTTTTTCTAAAATAAAACCCTATATAATTAAATAAAACTATATTATTAATTGGTATAATACCAATTAATATATATATATACTAGCCTATCACCCGTGCTATGCACGGCATAATTATATATATTTTATATTTGTTTTAGATTTTTTTTAATATATAAATTATGTTTTTAAAGATTTTTTATAAAAATAATTTAACAATCTTATCACTAACCATAGGGTGTGTTTGATTGGACGGACTGGATAAGGGGGGGATTAGAATCCATCGGATTGGAGTCCTGGGACTGTGAATCCCCCGGACTATTTGGTTGGATTGGATATGTATCCTGTGTTTGTTTTTTCATGGGATTAGATGTCCGGACTGTGAATCCCCCGGACTATTTTTAGTGAATCCAACGTTTGGTTGGACGGACTGGATAGGATAAATGAACAAATGACTATTTTACCCTTTTTAATAGTTTACTAAGTAATAGCAATATTAAACATATCTTTAATATTTTAATTATTTTTAGCTAGATTAAATAAAAAATTATTTTATTTTATTTTTTACACAATTAAATAAATTTATTTTTAAAAAAAAAATAAATAAAATATCAATAAAAATATATATTATTTTTTTAATTAAGATTTTAAATAAATTTGTTTTAAAAAAAATAATAATCAAAAAATGAAATTAAATAAAACATCTATTACATTTAAATAATGAAATTAAATAAAACATAAACAAAATTTTAAAATAAAACATCAATAAAATATCCATAAAAAATTATTTCAAAAAATTAAATAAATAAAACATCAATAAAAAGTTAAATAAAATTATTTTATTTTTAAATTGAGACATTTAAATTAATTTTTTTTATTAAATATAATACATAATTAAATTTAAATTTGAATTAAATGTGCCACAATTACAGAGGGCAAAATGGTCATCTCACCCCTCTAATCCAAACAGTAAATAATCCCACCAATTCTATCCCACACCCCCCCCGGACTATTTTATCCCCCATATGGGAGATTAGGAGTCCGGCTGGACATGGAGTCCGGCGGACTAAAAAAAAAACAAACATCGGATTAGATTTACTGTGCGGATTACAATCCGCACAGTAAATAGTCCCCCCCTAATCCCATGAATCAAACACGCCCATAGTGTATGAAAGAAGTTGAAAAGAATACTGCAGTAACTATACACGGATTATATCTATAATTATTTGTATGAGGAGATTTTAAATGTTTATAAGGGGATTGTATAAATAAATCCAAGCATGTGGAAAGACATCCGGATTGAAAAAAGTTAATAAATGTTGATCAGGGAATTTTGACAAAATCAATAAATACTGAGTTTTTTTTTTAATAAAAAATTTAGAAAATTCAGATTGAGATATTGAAGCTCCCACAGGTCTTGGGGGTTCAAAACCCCTTTTTGCTTAATATATAGTATAAACTAACCTATCACCCATGCTATGCACGCGATAATTATAAATATTTATATTTGTTTTAGATTTTTTTTTAATATATAAATTATGTTTTTAAAGATTTTTTATAAAAATAATTTAATTATCTTATCACTAACCATAGTATACGAGAAAAGTTGAAATGGATACTGTAGTAACTATACATGGATTGTATCTATAATTATTTGCTTGAGGAAATTTTAAATGCTGATCAGAAAATTTTGACCAAATCAATAAATGCAGCATGTGGAAAGACATGTGGATTGAAAAAAGTTAATAAATGTTGATTAGGGGATTTTGACCAAATCAATAAATACTGAGTTTTTTTTTTTAATAAAAAATTTAGAAAATTCAGATTGGGATATTGAAGCTCCGACAGGCCTTGGGGGTTCAAAACCCCATTTTGCTTAATATATAGTATAGACTAACCTATCACCCGTGCTATGCACGCAATAATTATAAATATTTATATTTGTTTTAGATTTTTTTTAATATATAAATTATGTTTTTAAAGATTTTTTATAAAAATAATTTAACTATCTTATCACTAACCATAGTGCATGGGAGAAGTTGAAATGGGTACTGTTGTAACTATACACGGATTGTATCTATAATTATTTGTTTGAAGAGATTTTAAATGTTGATCAGGAAATTTTGACCAAATCAATAAATGCAGGCATGTGGAAAGACATGTGGATTGAAAAATGTTAATAAATGTTGCTTAGGGGATTTTGACCAAATCAATAAATGCTGTGTTTTTTTTTTAAAATAAAAAATTTAGAAAATTCAGATTGGAATATTGAAGCTCCTACAGGCCTTGGGGGTTAAAAACCCCTTTTGGTTAATATATAGTATAGATAGATATTAGCCTATCACCCGTGCTATGCACAGGATAATTATAGATATTTATATTTGTTTTAGCTTTTTTTTAATATATAAATTATGTTTTTAAAGATTTTTTATAAAAACAATTTAAAAATCTTATCACTAACTATAGTGTATGGGACAAGTTGAAAATGGTACTGCAATAACTATACACAGATTGTATCTATAATTATTTGTATGAGGGGATTTTAAATGCTGATTAGGGGATTTTGACCAAATTAATAAATGCAGGCATGTGGAAAGACATGTAGATTGAGAAAAGTTAATACAGGCTGATCAGGGGATTTTGACCAAATCAATAAATGCTAAATTTTTTTTTTAAATAAAAAATTTTAAAAATTCAAATTGGGATATTGAAACTCTCACAGGGTTTGGGTGTTAATCCCTTTTTGCTTAATATATAGTATAGATAGATAGATATAGATATAAATATAGATAGATAGATTACAAGATATAGGATGTAGAAAGAATTACAGATTTTTGTGGTGTGAAACTGAAAGGTGTTGGGAAGCTTCAAGCTTTATCATTTCTCAAATAATTCAGAGATGAGAACATGGGGGGTGATGGGCGCTGTCTATGTTTGTCAATATTCTACTCACAAGTCTTTGATTATTAGGAAAAATAAATGGGACGGGATTGCTTGCGGTAGTAATTTACAGATAGATCAGTGGTAAACGGATTGAAATTTCAAATTTAAAAAATAATAATATTTTTTAAAAAATTTAGTTTGAATCTTTCAACTCCCTCTTTTTCAATTCATCACTGACTCTCCATCTCCCCTCATTCTCAATACAATATCTCCAATCTGTGACCTTTTAAATTTGATAAAAAAATATTAAAAATTATATTTAAATTTTTTGTTAAATATTTATTAAATTAAGTGAGAGTCATTTTTTTCATTAAATTAAAAATTTATAAATTCGATGTACAACTCTTTACCCCAATCTTCACACTGACAAGTTGGTTTGGCTTTTTACGTGGAACAGTGAGTTTTCAGTAAGAGAGAGGGGTTACTACTGTGCCAAAGCAGTAACTGTTATGTCTCAATTTGAGATTTAGTGTAGGTTTATTTTTATGATCAGAATTATTCATTTTGTAGGGTTCGTTGTTTATTATAGACTTATTTTTATGATCTGAACCGTTCATATTGTAGGGTTCGTTGAGTACTTCATGCATACAAAAAAACATATTAATCAGATATCAATAACTATATGATCGAATTACATTTATCATAAAAAAAAAATAAATAAATTTTTCTTTTGAGAAATAGCATAAAAAATAAGCAATCCGATCACATATTTATTGATATCCGATGAATATAATTTTTGGTAGACATGAAATACTCAACGAATCCTACAAAATGAACGGTTCATATCATAAAAATAAGTCCATAATAAATCTCAAATTAAGGCACAACAGTTACTGTTGTACCTTTGGCAAGCAACCAATGCAGACGGTGGGTATGAGCAAAAGCAAATTTCAGAAATTATAAACATACCCCTACATGACACTCAGCTATAAATTCAGTTTGAATCTTTCAACTCCCTCTTTTTTAATTCATCACCGACTCTCTATCTTTCCTCATTCTCAATAGATCATCTCCAATCTGTGACCTTTTAAATTTGATAAAAAAATGTTAAAAATCATATTTAATTTTTTTGTTAAGTACTTATTAAATTAAGTGAGAGTCGTTTTTTTCATTAAATTAAAAATTTATAATTTTGAAGTATACCTCTCTGCCCCATTCTTCCCATTGACAAGTTGATTTGGCATTTTACGCGGAACAATGAGTTTTTAGTACTTTTGGCGTATTATTTATGGGTTGAGTGAGAGAGTTGGCATGGCAAGCAACCAATTCGCATGGTGGGTATGAGCAAAAGCAATTTTGGCAGGGGCTTTGGCATCTCCAAATTCCAAGCACGATAAAGACATATGGGAACAAGATTTATTAAGAAAAATGATAACTTATACTGATGGGCACCCAAGAGGCAACCCACCGGGTACCCAAGAGGGCACAGCCCCTAGCTTAGGGCCCAGCTCACGGTGTCACAACCCAAACCCGCTCCTAAAAATTTGGCGTCGTAACCGGCCAGTAATCAAAGTTTACTAAAGGTCTTCCTGTACAATAATTGGGTCTACCGGAAGTAATATACAAAAATACCAATGGTCCAATGAGCTGTGCATCTATATGAACCAACATGTATACATATAAATGTTAATTCACCCACAAAACAATACATAACTTATAACATAATATTGTATACAAGACATACACACGTGTCGAAAGTGTACACCGTGATCAAAAGCTTAACAGCGGCCTTCCAGGCCTAGCGGTGGCTCGGCTAAAGACCCTTCTAGACTTGTCCTCCAAAACACTCACCTATACATATACATACAAAACAGTGAGCTAAAGCCCAGTGAATAACAAATGCGTAAAGATGTTATGAATGAAGACATTAAAATCAATCAGTTACTATAGCAAGTCCATTTACATAGAAGTACCACGCTCGTTAAATAAAAGCATAGCAGTCATAAGGATCCACGTGTACATGTAGAGGTCTTTAAGATTATAGTTGCTATAGATGATCATATAAATTAATATCTTGTATACATAAAGCCATGGTATTATTACCCCCAGGCGAGGGCCACATGGATATAGGTCGTGATATTGTCACCCCTGGGCGAGGGCCACGTGAACATATACCACCATATTATTACCCCCAGGTAAGGGCCACATGAACATATACCACGATAATGTTACCCCCGAGTAAGGACCACGTGAACATAAACCATGGTATTGTTACCCCCGAATGAGGGCCACATTATAGCGACCCAGGTTTCTACCCTGACTTTCGTTGTGTTCTGGATTCGGATTCTGTGATTTTATACTGTTGTCTATATCTTGTTTTCTTCCTTTAGCTCTTTGTATTTGAGTTTGGATTATGTTGGGCGTGTTTGGAACATGTTGGTTGTTAATTAATCTAAAATGTTGTTGCCCAAATTTTGGCTTCTTCGCTCAAGCGAGGCTTCTTGAGCTCAAGTGAGCCTTGTGTAATCTGTTCTTCGCTCGAGCGAGGCTTCTTGCGCTCGAGCGAGGCTTCTTGCGCTCGAGCGAGTCTTGTGAAATTGTTTCTTCGCTCGAGTGAGACTTCTTGCGCTCGAGCGTGCGTCTGCGTTGGTAGCAGACCTGAAGCTTTGCATTCTACGCTCAAGCGACGCTTCTTGCGCTCGAGCGAGGCGACCTTTTTGTGTCTAATCACTCGAGTAAGAACTCCTTCGCTCGAGCAAGCCTGTTTATATCATATCGTGAATGAGATATTTCAGAACACTTTTTGCAACTCACTCTCTCTCTACAACTCTCCAAAAACGCAAGTTCTCATACTCTCTCTCTAGAAACCATCTTCTCTCTTTGATTTCTCCAAATCCATTGGGATTTTGGCCATAGTTCCTCTGTCAAAGTTGTATAACTTCTCGAGGGCTTCGTTGTGTGCGGTGGAGATTGAGTTTCGACACCGTAAATTTTGGGGTTTCATCCCAAATTCTCTTCAAAACTTGAGGTAGGGATTTTCTTTGAGTTATATATATGCTTTTGCAAGATCTAGATGATTTTGAAATCATCATTTGATTTACTTTGAAAATGGGTAGTTGATTCAAGAAGATAGTAATTTTTGAAAGTGGATTTACTTTCTTGTTTCCTTAAAAATAGAAATTGAGGGTTTTGAACTATGTTGATTGAAGAAAGAGGATTTTGGTGAGATTTTTCTCAAATGTTTGAAGATGGATGGTTTTGGTGAGAAAACTTAGAAATTGAGGATTTTTAAAAGACGTTGAAAATCCATCGTTGATATTGCTATATTTATTTTGAATGCCCAAAATAAGTGATGTTTGGAAAATTTCTTGTTTATATTGTATAAATGATAAATTTTGAGAAATATGAGAGTTGTTGTTCATTTTGAAAATTGTTATTCAAAATGTTGATTTAGTCTTGAAATAGCTAATTTGTTGAAAATGCTCGAAATATGGACGATGTCCTCGGATGAATTGAAATAAATGTATATTTATTCATCTTGTGAAATTGCATGGAAAGGAGAAATGAGAATTTTGATCACAATGGTAGCATTGTGTGGGAGAATTGGAAATGGAAGAATTGTTGCATTGTATTGATTATTGTTGCATTGGCATATCAATTCATTTGATTATATTTAACTTTGAAAGTTGATTTGAAAACTTGCATTGAGAAAAGAAATATTGAGAAACAAGTTTTCATGAAATGGTTTTGGGGTAAATACAGTGGTAAGTCTTGAAAGGTAGTGTAGAGTATAGGTATCGAGCCTTCCACTCAATATGATAAAAATGACAGATTATGGGTGTCGAGCCCTCCAGTTGATACTGGTAAAAATGACAAATTGGTAGTACTTGTATAGTCTACTTGCTGACACTGACCTAGGGATTACCAGAATTGTATTTACCGCCCCTCGAATAAAATTTGATAAATCTTGAGCAATTGAAATGGCATGACATCATTGAGCATGTTCGTTTTCAAAAGATAAAGGTGTGTTTTACTTTCAAAAAAGGCATGGCATGGCATAAGAATTCCATCTCTTGAGACTTGTGTAAAATGTATATACTTTGTTAAAAATTTTCTTCTGGGCTTTATGCTCACCTTTACGGAATTTTTGTGCAGAAAAAGATGTGATGATTCCGCCTAACTGAAGGCGTGGAAGTGTATGTAAAGAGCATAATGTGCTCATTTGCTGTGACTCTGATTGCAAGCCAAGGGCTTTATATGTGTGGGTTTGAATAACCGTTTGTGTAACCAGGTTCAAGCCTAGGAAACTTGTAAACCCTTGGGGGTATTTGTTGTTTAATTCATTGTTGTTGGATTAATTGTATTATCGTATGAAGGCTATTTACATCATGTAATGCAAGTATGAGGATTTATTATCAGTTTTACTTTAAAGAGCCATTTGGGCATGAAAATTGGGGTGTTACACACATGAACATAGACCACGGTATTGTTATCCCCGGGTAAGGGCCACGTGAACATAGACCACAGTATTATTACCTTCGGGTAAAGGCCACATGAATATATTGCATGAGTTCATTTACTCAATAACTCATATCAAAGAAGTCGTTAACAATGACAGTCAGAAAGAAATATAACTTTAGGACATTGTTACTCATAGTGCTTGGTCGGATGATCCACCTTAACGGTTCAACTTGTAGAAATATAACTAAGCACAACAAAACACATTTCATTGAATTCTTTCAATCGGTTCATTTGTTACATATCCAATAAAGCGTTTCTATTCTTTCTTTAATTTCTTCTATGCTCATGCAATGCATATGGATGTATATGACACGCAAAAACCATGTAAATAAAGGTCCGGAAGTCAAAAAACGGAAATAAAACAAAACTGGAAAAATTGCCCTGTTGGGCCGCACGTGCGGTGGGCCACACGTGCAATGGTCTTGGCCGCACGTGTGGTGGCCTTGACCGCATGAGCGGTGGTGAAGTAGTGTACAATTTGAGCCAGAAGAGGTTTGGCCGCTCGAGCGATAGCCCAAGCCGCACGAGCGGTCTGGATGTAAAACTAGTCCGAAAATCTGTTTTTGCCTTGAACCTCTCCCATTTCAAATCCAACTTCAATTAATACAAAGTCAGGCCCCTTAAAAACATCTCAAATTTAGTATCTCTAACTTCAAATACAACTCATATATGCAAAACAAAACTGAATTTGTACTTAAAAAATGAACAAAAGCTTGACAATATGCATTTGAGGGCTCCAAGCTCAACTTCCATGGAAATTCTTGGCAAAACTCAAGAGCTAGGCATGAAAAACAAGTTGTTACCAATTACTTTATGAATTAATGCCATGTGTGCAAAGATTAAACATCTTTTTGACTTATAAAACACAATATATGCATGTGATCATATATAGTCCATAAAACACACCCTTTTACACTTAATCTTTAAGGTTTAAGAGATAAAACCTTACCTAAAGCCTTCATAGACACTTGATCTTGCATAATCTTGACAAATCCAAGCCAAATCTTGAGTTTCTTCCTTGATTCCTACACTTTTCCCTTTTCTCTTTGAGCTCTCTAGGGCTCTCTCTCTCTTCTAGAATTCTCTCTCTTTTTCTCTCTTTCTCAGATTTTTGGTTGCACCCAAATGAGCTCATATAAGGCTTATATCACTTATATATCTATAGCCACATATCTTACTTCAATAATGAGAGCCAAACATGACTTTACGAATCAAACGACATCAATTTTTAATTAAACTTTCCAGATGATTTTAAAAATTCCAATTAACATGTCCATGTACTCCATTCCGATTTCTGAACCCATTTCGGCCTTCAATTTTAGTTCCGAAGTCGTAGCCCCAACAAATATTTTCCCAATTCAGGCTGATACTTCTAAATTAAATCATATTAATTCATAATAAAATAAAGGAATTTTGCTACGTATTTTGGGGCCATTACACACAGCTTGGGTATTAAAGCCCAACAACCTTGAGAAGCCAATGCTGGACCAGGACTAACAGCATTCAAACACACGTAGGAAATTAGCCACATAAGCAGACAAAGATCTTGCAAAGTTATTACACCCGCATCTCAGCCATTTAATGAGGCCCTCGCAGCATTAAATGCGACAAGCCCTTCACGTCGGAAGAAGCAAACTCATCATGAACGATGTGAGCTAGACTATAGACTTTCAGCTAACAAGATAGTCTGGAATGGATAAGGAAATGATGAGCAATGGATATAAAGAAACTTTCGAGATATGTTAAAGGTTAAGTTCTTCATCCCTTTCTTCTCTCTCTCTCTATGATCAATCTCCTCTAACCTAACTTGATCATCGGAGTGTCCGTCAGGGGATTCCCTCATTTTTCGGACCTTTTTGTAGGCTTGTTTAGAGAACTCCAAGGTCAGCATACTCGTTAGAAGCGTGGATCAGTCCGACCCATCCTCCGTTGAAAGTAACTGCATCATCAATAACAAAAGATGGATGTAACGCGTGTCGAAGGATAAGACATTTGAGAACCAAAGCCATGCATTGAATTCCTCATGGATTTAACATATCGTTTGTAGCCTCAAAGAATCTAGAAATAGAAAGAGAGAGCGCTTAGAAAATTGTCCAAATGCATACCAGGAAAACAATTTATATATTATTTAAGCCTATTTGATAACTATAAAAAACATCTCTTAAAAATTTAAGTGCCTCTTAAAATATTGGCTAAATTTAAGTTATATGAAACTTATTTAATTCTGATTGAATTTATAAATACTAAACATAAGTATCAATATACACTATTATAAACTTATTATCATCACCACCACCACCATCGCTACCCCCACCACTGCCATCACTACCATCACCATTATCGCCTCCACTACCACCACCATCGTCGCTTCCGCTACCACCACTACTACTACCACCACCTTCATCACCATTGTCATTATTGCTATAAGCAGCACCATCATTTTACTATCATTACCATCGCTATTGCTACAACCACCACCATACCACCACCATCAATGCTACCACTACCATTATCATCAAAACTGCCGCTACCACAACCATCACCACCACCACCACCACCACCACCACCAGCATGTCACTGCCACCATCACAATATAAAAATTAAAATATACAATTTAAAAATAATAAATTTTAAATTTGATCTTATACATATCAAACAATTTATTTTTAGTTTAACACTTAAATTTTTAGCAAACAACTTTTTAGATTAAAAAATTCAACATTCAATTTTCAATACTTAGGATGTGTTTGGTAACGTTTACGTTTTCAGTTTATATTTATAAAAATTTTATAAATTGGTTTTTGTTTATTTTTTGTTTATTTTTAGAAAAATATAAACTACAAACGTGTTTGGTAATTGACAAAATGTTTAAAAAATTTTAAAATATAAAAAAAAGTGAGAAATGGCAAATGGTGGCAAGTGGCGGCGGAAGACGGTGGTGGAAAGTGGTGACGGTGGGTGGTGGGTAGCTGGTAGTGATGGGTGGTGGCGGGTGGGTGGTGGTGGTGGTGGGTGGGTGGGTGACGGTGGTGGGTGGTGGGTGGTAGTGAGTGGGTGGTGGCGGTGGCGGGTGGTGGGTGGTGGTGGCAGATGGGTGGTGGTGGCGGGTGGTGGTGATGGGTGGGTGGGTGACGGTGGCGGTGTGGTGGTGGTGGCGGTGGTGGTAGTGGTAGCGGGTGGTGGTGGCAGGTGGGTGGCAGATGGTGGGTGGTGGTGGGTGGTAGGTGGTGGTAGGTATGTGGTGGCAGGTGGGTGGTAGATGGTGATGGTGGATGGGTGGGTGACGGTGAGGGGTGACGGGTGGTGGTGGCAGGTGGGTGGCGGATGGCGGGTGGTGATGGGTGGTGGTGGTGAGTGGGTGGGTGGGTGGGTGACGGTGACGGGTGGTAGGTGGTAGCGAGTGGATGGTGGTGGTGGTGGTAGTGGTGGGTGGTGGTGGCAGGTGGGCAGCGGGTAAGTGGTGGGTGATGGTAGTGGTGGCAGGTAGGTAGTGGCGGGTAGGTGGTGGTGGTGGTTGGTGGGTGGGTAACGGTGGCGGGTGGTAGGTGGTAGCGAGTGGGTGATGGTGGTAGTGGTGGTGGGTCGTGGGTGGTGGTGGTAGGTGGGTGGCGGGTGCTGGTGGCAGGTGGGTGGCGGTGGGTGGTGGGTGATGGTGGTGGTGGTGGTAGTAGGTAGTGGTGGCGGGTGGGTGGCAGGTGAGTGGTGGTGGCAGGTGGGTGGTGAGTGGTGGTGGCAAGTAGGTGGCGGCTGGTGGTGGCGGGCGGTGGATGGTAGTGGTGGGTGGATGGCAGGTGGGTGGTGGGTGGTGGTGGTGGTGGTGGCGGCGGTGGCGAAATGTGGGTGGTGGTGGCGAGTGGGTGGTGGTGGGTGGTGGTGGCAGGTGGTGGTGGGGGGTGGGTGGTGGTGGCGAAAGGCGGTGGTGGAAAATGGTGGCGGATGGTGGCTAGTGTTGAGTGGTAAAAAAAAAAAAAAAAAACTGAAAACTCAAAACGGAAACACTTTTTTTATATTTTCATTTTTTGGCCAAATTTATAAACTGAGATCACTGATTTATAAATCAAAAATTTTACCAAACAAGTTTTTATTTGAGTTTTTTAAATTTTTGTAAATATAAACAGAAAACTGAAAACGTAAGTGTTACCAAACGGCACCTTAATTTTCACATTTTCAATTTTAAGCTTTATCAAACACCACCATACTCTCCCTATTCCCTCATTTTCAATAGAGTATTTCCAATCTGTCAACTTCTAATTTTGATATAAAAAAAAAGTGTTAAAAAATTTAAGTCAAATATTCATCAAATTAAAGAGTCATTTTTTCATCAAATTAAAATTTATCAAAAATGATTCATCAAATTTAAATTTGATAAAAATTTGAAAATATAGGAATTAAGAATGATTTTTTTCCCCATAAAATTTGATAAATTTTTTTTTTTGAAATTAGAGAGGATTTTTTATTTTCAAAACTAATTGATAAAAATTTAATAAAATAATTCATATAAAGTCAAACATTTTATTTAAATTTAAAATAACATTAATAAAAATTGAATATGCTCTTAACTTAGCTATCCCTGCATCATCATCATTTAAAAAACTTTTAAAATTCTTGCGAAGGCAAAACCTTCCATTTGTTCTTACAATTTAATTAATCACATACGCATCTAGAAGAAAAGACCCACCGACGTCATCCACAATAATATAGGAGTGTTGAGTGTGTAAATTAACCAAAAATAATAACAATTTAAAATTAAAATAAGGTATACTTTATTTTCAAATTGAAAATGCTCTCCACATCATCATCATTTAAAAAACTTGTCAAATTCTTGTGAAGGAAAAACCCTCCATTTGCTCTTACAATTTAATCACTCATATAGCATCCAGAAGAAAAGACCCACCAACATCATCTGCAATAATATAGTGTACATTAACCTTAAAAAAAAAAAAAAAAACAAACAAACAAACAAACAAACAAAAATTTAAAAATAAGGTATAGATTATAATATCAATTTCTATTATATAAAAATACAAAATAACATTAAAAATATATATAAATAAATAGGGAGCTTTTTTGATAAATCCATTTTCTAAGAGCTTTATTCCATCCAACCCATATTCTTTTTGACTATTCCATTAGGTCCAATTTGAGATAAGAAGACCAAAATACCCTTTTCATCTACTTATGTTCCATTTAGTTCACATTATTTTCTCATATTTCAATAAGTCCTATTGGTGACATAATTACCAAAATACCCCTAATGTGAATGTTCACACCGTCAATGTGAATGTTCATATCGTCAATGTGTAGGGGCCCGGCCCATGTCAATCCTCGTGGGTGCCCGGAAAAATTCGAGTCAGGCCGGGCCGGCCCACAGGCCAAAAAAATAGGCCCGGCCCGGCCCGTTGATAATGTGAATATTCACATTGACAAGTTAACATTCACATTGATAGGAGTGTAAAATTGGCCCGCGGCCCAAGGGCGGCCTGAAGCCAGCCCGCCGCCCGAGGCGGGCCCGGGCCGGCCCGTTCATAATGTGAATATTCACATTGACATATCAACATTAACATTGATAAGAGTGTAAAATTAGCCCGTGACCCGTAGGCAGCCCGAAGCCCGGGCCCGACCCGGCTCGTTGACAATGTGAATATTCACATTGACATATTAACATTCACATTGATAGGAGTGTAAAATTAGCCCGCGGCCTATGGCCGGCCCGAAACCCGCCCGCAGCTCGTGGGCTGCCCTGGGCGGGCCCGGCCCGACCCGTTGATAATGTGAATATTCACATTGACATGTTAACATTCACATTGATAAGAGTATAAAATTAGTCCGCGCCCCGTGGCTGCCCGAAACCAGCCCACCGCCCGGGGCGGGCCCGGCCCGGCCTGTTGACAATGTGAATATTCACATTGACATGTTAACATTCACATTGATAAGAGTGTAAAATTGACTCGCGTCCCATGGGCGGCCCGGGGCGAGCCCGGCCCGGCCCATTGACAATGTGAATATTCACATTGACATATTAACATTCACATTGATAGGAGTGTAAAATTGGCCCGTGGCCCGTGGGCGGCCCGAAGCCCGCCCGCTGCCCAGGGCGGACCCGGGTCGGCCCGTTGACAATGTGAATATTCACATTGACATATTAACATTAACATTGATAACAGTGTAAAATTGGCTTGTGACCCGTGGGCAGCCCGAAGCCTGGCCCCAGGCCGGGTTAGGCCCGGCCCGGCCCGTTGACAACGTGAATATTCACATTGACGTGTTAACATTCATATTGATAAGAGTGTAACATTAACCCGTGCCCCGTGGCTGCCCGACACCCGCTCACGGCCCGTAGACGGCCCGAGTCAGGCCCCGCCCGGCCTGTTGACAATGTGAATATTCACATTGACATGTTAACATTTACATTGATAAGAGTGTAAAATTGACTCGCGTCCCATGGGCGGCTCGGGGCGGCCCGGGTTTGGGTCCGGGCCTACCCCGAGCTGCGGGCGAGCTTCGGACAGCGGACAAATTTTACACTTCTATCAATGTTAGTGTTAACATGTCAATGTGAATATTCACATTGTCACGGGTCGGGCCAAGCCCGCATCGAGCTACGGTCTGGCTTCGGGCCGCCCACGGGCTGCGGGCCAATTTTACACTCCTATCAATGTGAATGTTAACATGTCAATGTGAATATTCACATTGTCAACAGGCCGGGCCAGGCCCGCCCCGGGCCGTCCACGGGCCGTGGTCGGGCTTCGGCCCGCCCATGGGCTGCGGGCCAATTTTACACTCTTATCAATGTGAATGTTAACATGTCAATGTGAATATTCACATTGTCAATGGGCCGGGACAGCCCCGGGCCGCGGGTGGGCTTTTGGCCGCCTATGGGCCACAGGCTAATTTTATACTCTTATCAATGTGAATGTTAACATGTCAATGTGAATATTCACATTGTCAACGGGTCGGACCGGGCCCGCCCCGGGCCGCCCATGGGCCGCGGGCGGGTTTCGCGCCACCACGGGACGGGGGCCAATTTTACACTCGTATTAATGTGAATGTTAACATGTCAATGTGAATATTTACATTGTCAACGGGCCGGGCCGGGTCGGGCTCGCCCTGGACTGCTGGCCAATTTTATACTCTTATCAATGTGAATGTTAACATGTCAATGTGAATATTCACATTGTTAACAGGCCGGGCCGGGACCGCCCCGGGCCGGCCACGGGCCGTGGGCGGGTTTCGGGTAGCCACGAGACGCGTGCTAATTTTACACTCCTATCAATGTGAATGTTAACATGTCAATGTGAATATTCACATTGTCAACGGGCCGGGCCGGGCCCGCCCCGGGCCGCTGGCGGGCTTTTGGCCGCCCATGGGTCGCGGACTAATTTTATACTCTTATCAATGTGAATGTTAACATGCCAATGTGAATATTCACATTGTCAACGGGTCGGACCGGGCCCGCCCCGGGCCGCGGGCGGGTTTCGCGCCACCACGGGACGGGGGCCAATTTTACACTCGTATTAATGTGAATGTTAACATGTCAATGTGAATATTCACATTGTCAACGGGCCGGGCCGGGCCGGGTCAGGCCCGCCCTAGGCTGCTGGCCAATTTTATACTCTTATCAATGTGAATGTTAACATGTCAATGTGAATATTCACATTGTTAATAGGCCGGGCCGGGACCGCTCCGGCCCGCCCACGGGCTGTGGGCGGGTTTCGGGTAGCCACGA
Organism: Camellia granthamiana; assembly: GCA_036172215.1. Classification (NCBI taxonomy): domain Eukaryota; kingdom Viridiplantae; phylum Streptophyta; class Magnoliopsida; order Ericales; family Theaceae; genus Camellia; species Camellia granthamiana. Next base: position 128,219 of record JAXFYN010000038.1, on the reverse strand, counting down.
GACGCGTGCTAATTTTACACTCCTATCAATGTGAATGTTAACATGTCAATGTGAATATTCACATTGTCAACGGGTAGGGCCGGGCCCGCCCCGGGCTGCTGGCGGGCTTTTGGCCGCCCATGGGTCGCGGACTAATTTTATACTTTTATCAGTGTGAATGTTAACATGTCAATGTGAATATTCACATTGTCAACGGGCCGGACCGAGCCCGCCCCGGGCCGCCCATGGGCCGCGGGCGGGTTTCGCCCCACCACGAGACGCGGGCCAATTTTACACTCCTATTAATGTGAATGTTAATATGTCAATGTGAATATTCACATTGCAACGGGCCGGGCCCGCCCCGGCTCGTCGGCAGGTTTCAGGCCGCCCACGGGCCAATTTTACATTTCTACCAATGTGAATTTTAAAATATAAATTTTCACATCATTAAATTGCTAATCCTTCAAAAAATATTTATAAGGGTATCAAAATTGAATATAAGGGCATAAGTGTCCAAGAAAATAGTGTAAATCAAGAAAATGGACTTTATGGAATAAAACTATACATACATGAGACTAAATGGGTTAAAAAATTCCTTCATGGATTTCTTGGGTTAAAACACTTCTAAATTGGACTTATCAATAAAAATCCCAAATAAATATGTTTTCTTTAGGGCCGGTCTTTTAAATAACATTAGAGAAAAATTGAAGATGCTCTTAACTTAGCTGTATTCACATCATCACCATTTAAAAAACCTTTCAAATTCTTGTGAAGGCAAAGCCCTCCATTTGCTCTTACAATTTAATTAATCACATACACATTGAGAAGAAAAGACCCACCAACATCATCCTCGATAATATATGAGTGGTGATTGTGTACTTTAACAAAAAAAATAAAAATAAAAATAAAAGAAGTATACAATATTTTAAAATTGAAAATGCTCTTAACTTAGCTGTCTCCGCATCATCATCATTTAAAAAACTTGTCAAATTCTTGTGAAGGAAAAACCTACATTTGCTCTTACAATTTAATTAATCACAAAGGCATCTGGAAAAAAAGACCCACCAACATCATCCTCCATAGCATAGGAGTGGTGAGTGTGTACATTAACAATATATATATATAAAGTACAAAATAACATTAAAAATATAAATAAATAAAGATATTTTCTTTAGGGCCGGCCTAACACTTGACGGGGCCTAAAGTGAAATATTGTTGGGAGGCTTTTAATTTTAATATATTAAAATTAAATACATGGGGTTTGATCGAGGAGTTTGAAAGAATTTAATAAGTGTTTATTTATTTATTTAAGAGGCATTTACACAATAATTACATGAGTCTCTTGGGGATGCAAAAAGTAAGGAAATTAGGATTTCATTTATTGCGTTATTCATTTAATAAGTGTAATTATTATAAATTAAGTGTTTATTGTAATCAATAGTATAATTATTACAATCCTTGAATTTATTGTAATCAATAGGGTAATTATTACAATCTCTGAACCAATCACCAATCACCAAGTCAATTTTTTTTAAAAAAAATATTAAAAAATCAAGAAATTAGGATTGGCATTGTGTTTAGATCATCGAACTAATAATTACACTATTGAATAACGAAATAAATAAAATCCTAATTTCTTTACTTTTTGCATCCCCAAGAGATCCATGTAATTATTGTGTAAATGGCTCTTAATTTTTTTCCCTCTTAATTTTTTTGTTTTGTTTTTTGAAAAAAAAATAAATAAACACTTATTAAATTATTTCAAACTCCTCGGTCAAACCCCATGTATTTAATTTATATATTAAAAAAATTAAAATAAATATAAATATCTATAATTATCCCGTGCATAGCACGGGTGATAGGCTAGTATAAAAATAAAGGGAATTAGAAAAAGGATGGGTGATAGAAACCTAGAACCCACACCGCCACACATTTTGTGAGAGACAGAGAGGGGAGGAGAGAGAGGAAAAAAAATAAAGAAAAAAATGAAGAGTAATTACAAATTAATTAGGGATGGTTGGGATCACAAATTTTAGAGGTTCTAACTATTATTATTACTAATATGTGGGGTACAAATTCATACTCTTATAGTTTTTCATTTTCATTTCATTTCATTACGTATACATTTATATTTCATATATGTATAATTTTTTTTTACCTCCTACCTATGGGTTCATTTGGGAAGTGGGTTAATTTTTTGACTTTTTAACTTTTTGATTTTTTTAGCATATTTTAGCATGAGACTAAAAAGCTTAATTTAGAAAGAATTTTTGATTTTTTTGACTTTTTTGTGAGAGAAAAAATGTAATAATTATAAATTGAATATGATATTTTATCTTATTGAACTTAAAAATTTATTTTATTTTTTATAGCTAAAATAGTCAAAAAAAAGCCTGGATTCTGGCTTCCCAGACGAATGTAATTCTCCCTAAAAATAAAAAGAATAAAGTTTGGGAGCTCGAATTTCGTTTCCCCGAATCCCCCTAATGCTCAAAACGACGTCGTTTTGGGCATTAGTTTTTTTTTTTTTTTCCCCTTCTTCTTCTTTCATTTTCGGAGCTGAACCAAAGAGGGAGAGGGAGAGAAAGAGAGAGAGAGAAGAGAGGTGGTTCGCCGGTCGTCTGCCTACGTCGTCGTCGGCCCAGCCCCGATCGCCGCTGCCCAGCCCCGATCGTCGCAGCACTACCGCCGTCGCCTCTGGCCCCGCCTCCGCCTATCACCCGTGCTATGCACGGGATAATTATAGATATTTATATTTGTTTTAATTTTTTTAATATATAAATTAAATACATGGGGTTTGACCAAGGAGTTTGAAAAAATTTAATAAGTGTTTATTTATTTTTTTTTCAAAAAACAAAACAAAAAAATTAAGAGGGAAAAAAATTAAGAGCCATTTATACAATAATTACATGGGTCTCTTGGGGATGTAAAAAGTAAGGAAATTAGGATTTCATTTATTACGTTATTCAATAGTGTAATTATTATAATCTTTGAACCAATCACCGAGTCAATTTTTTTTTAAAAAAAAATAAAAAATTAGGAAATTAGGATTGGCATGTTGGAGCTTCCACAAGCCTTAGGGTTTAAAAGACCATTTTGCTTAATATATAGTATAGATAATATTATTAATCTTGAAAGTTGTTTTATTTTATTTTATAATTTTTATGAGGGTTATAAAACGAAAAGAAATGAAAATTGCTATAAGTTATCTAAGTAATTAGAGCTTATACATTTAAAATAAAGTTTACGAAGCAAATAAATTGAAGACTAATAAACTTCAATCAAGTGGGTGGAATTTTTTCATATATTAAAGTCTGTCTTCTTACAATTATAGACTAGATGTTTTTCAAAATATGTGTAATTTTTTATTTTAAATTATAGACGAGATTTTTTACAAATATTTTATATTTTACTCGTACATTAGGGGTACTTGTTAACAAGATTCTTATTTAAATTTAAAATAACATTAGTGAAAAATTGAATATGCTCTTAACCTAGCTATCTCCACATCATCAACATTTAAAAAACCTTTCAAATTCTTGTAGAGGCAAAACCATCCATTTGCTCTTTTAATTTAATTAATCACATACTAGGGGTGAGCAGTGGATATACCGATCTGCCAAAACCGACTGAACCGAACCGATCCGATCCGCTACATTTTGGACAGATGCGTGATGACGAGCGAACGGTTGCGGATTGATTTTCTCCAATCCGCCAATCTGGCGGATAGATGGCGGATTTGAGATTTCTTTGGCCGCAACCGAACCGCCAAACCGCAAGCACCCCTAGTAATTTATAAGACTTTGTGTTTTCAGTTTGTTTAAATATTCTGTTTGTGTTTTCAATTAAAAAATAATTTAAATATTCTGTTGAAAAAAGTTTTCAACTTGAATATCTTTTTTGAATTGAAAAAAATAAACGTATTATTTATCTATATTTTTTGATTTTTAAATCTATCTCTAAACATAATAAATAGAAAATGTGATATATGCTGGTTGGTTGTTGTTTTTAAAAACAGATATAGATGTAACAATATAGAGACATACAATCTCTATTACTGCTCTGTTCATGGTTTCGGTGATTTGAACTATTTTTATATTTTAAGAACCACAAACTGTAATACTTTATGTGGATGAGGCATGCTGTGATTGTAGTATGTGGATAAGGCATATAGTGATTGTAATATTCTAAAATTTCAAACTTTCTTGCTTTGGATGAGGCATGCAGTGATTGTAATATTTTTTTAAGTCATTGACTGTAATACTTTCTTCTTCTTTTTTTAAGGAAGTGCACAAGTTGAATTATGTTGAAAATTTATAAAATTTAAACCGCCAAACCGATTCGTATCCATCCGCCAAACCACCAATCCACTCAATCCACATCTGCCGGATTGGTGGACGGATGCGGATTGATTTTCTCCAATCCGCCAATCTGACGGACGGATGGCGGATTGGAGGTTCCGTGGCCGCAACCGACCCGCGCCCACCCCTATCACATACGCATTCAGAAGAAAAGATCCACCAATATCATCCTCAATAATATAGGAGTGGTGGGTGTGTACATTAACAAATAAATAAATAAATAAAGTATAGATTATAATGTCAATTTCTATTAATATAAAAAGTATAAAAGAACATTACAAATATATATAAATAAGTTTGTTTTCTTTAGGTTCGGCTTGACGGAGCCTAAAGAGAAATATTGTTGGGAGGCTTTTAAGTTTAATATATAATATAAATTCATATTGTAAATCAAGTATAACGCAACTAGTAAAAATATTAAGATCATACCTATAGGTGATAGAACCTAAAGCGAAGAATCTCTTGGGCAAATCACGTGCTTCTAAAAATGCGAACAACGAACCCAGTAGTGGAGTGATACTACAATATGAGTATCACCCACATAAGTCACAGTGCAGATGCTGGATCGTTCTCATATGGGAGAGAGTTAGAGAGAGAGTCTGGGAAAAAGGTTATGGGTAAAAACCACATAACGTATATTATATCCTTCCTATCATATCAGATGTATATAATCAAAAAATATAACAATCAATATCTATCTATCCATCTATTCATATCTCTTGATAAGATATGGTAGATATAGATATTGATTGTCGGTTATCCAAATAATTCAAATTCAAATTCAAATTTAAATGGATAATTTAATTGGTTATGGGTCATGCCACATGGGCGACCAAATTTGGGTCTACCCGGCCCAATTTCCAACATCTCCCACTCGCACATGAGCTGGCATGACACTGTCACATCTCTATCTTAATCTCCCAAAATATTAAACAATCACATACTAGCCAATGAACCGTGCGACCGTTGAGAAATACCTGCATGTGGGAGCTCTATACTAGAAACTCAAAATGAGTCAGCATAGAGACATCAACCCAAAAAGAATAGAAATAGTGTCTCATATACCCCAGACCCATCTAATTACACTGGTCCAAAAAACATCTCTAATCCCTCAAAATAGCATGTTTGACCCTCTCAATTCTTGCAATATATTCACACTCAATCCGCCTCTCATACAGAGCGGTGTGAGTTGCCGACAGTGAATATACAATAGTGGTGTAATACTAGATGATCTTCCCTTTGCCCTCGTGCCATTTAGTTTATGATTGATCGCTTTCCCAGTTATGTCCCTTAAAGCCGAATCGTACATGACCACAGGCAACATACCAAAGCAACAGAACATCAATCCCTTATCTTATAACATAGTCAAAGGTCACAAAAGGGTATATAAATCAAAGTCATATCAATAATGACACGTAAGACTCACATGGTGAGGAAACAGGGATCCATTCTCTCACCTCATTACTCGGTCGCCAAGCACATATAGTATGAATACATGTTACGGTGGAGTAACTCTTCTAAAAGAGTGACGTCATACTCGATACACCGTACAGATCTTAGTCTAGTCGCTTTTTAGTGCCTAACTCGAATTCTCTATTTGCTCGCCTTCGAGGTGCCAAATGAGATCTCGCATCTGGCTAATCATAACAGGCACAACATGGAAAGTGGGTACTAACATCCATGTTTGGTCCTTAACATGACCTCATTTTGGTTGTAACCAAGGAGACATACATAGTGGATAATTTAAGCCTCTCTTGGCTCCAAATAAAAAAAACCACTAGTCTCATCCTTGCTCGCTCCCAAGCGGCAAGGGCGATTGCTTGTGTAAGTGAGCCAATCTTGCCTGCTGACATCATCATCTGCTAATTATTATGACATAAACCATAATAGTGTCAACATCACACCATCTCACAACAAATAAGTGATTGCTTTTAAAAAAAAAAAAACATGACCACAGCTTGTGCAATTCTAGATTCCAAACATAAGCCTTATCAGCACCTCTTGCGATAAGTATATACAACGGAATCCACCATGTGCACCTCATATGAAGTGATTCAAGATCACTACCTCTTGCGCAATGAAGTGATTCAAGATCACTACCTCTTGCACAATAACCTCTCTAAATTTATTTTGGTGACCAATTTGCGTTCATTCTAGATGCGCCCAACTAGCGCATTGAATCTTACAAGGGGCAAATTGATATACTACTAGTAAAGCATTCTATCCACAATCTAATGAGCAAGGTCAATGTCTAAACAACTCAGTTGACCAGTTACCAAAGATAACACTTATCATGCCGAATACACCCACATAGCGTACTTTAGGCTCCCACAACAAAAAAAGATCAAGGAATATAGGTCATCTGTTTCTTCCAAAGACAATCCAAGGATTCACTCAATAGCTAAGGCTCTGACTTTAACCGATCGATAGGTAAGTAAATGGGTTTGCAATTTTGCATCTAGAATCATTCTAGGATATTCCTTATGTACGTCATCAAAGACAAACTGGGAATTCTCCCAAAACAATCCCTAAGGATCATACATCCGAGTATATAAATTATATCACCCATGTCCATCATATCTAAAACAGAGGACTGCCCACTCTAGGTGGCGACAACCTTATAAATTCCTGGCTCATAATGACTAAGTAAGGAAAAACTTCTTTTGGACCATTGATTATGCCTCAGTGGTCTTCATCGATCATCGTTGGCCTATCATGGCTCGACGAAATCTAAGAACCACTATTTGGATAATTGTTTTAGGCTGTAAAAGATTTATTGGAACTAGTAACCTTTTTGCACTCCCAACTTTTCACCATAAAAGCAGAAGGTAAATCCCTACGGATCTACTTATCCAATTCTCCAACGAGAAGTTGGGTCACAACGTCCACAAATCAATGTTCCGAACTTATGTCAATCATAGCCTAAGTTGAAATAACCTCACTCCCCAAGAGAAAGTCTTCTCTTGGTCTACACCTTCCTCAATGGTGCGACTTTTCGGTATCTAGCGAGCCTTATGCCTCAACAATGACTATCCAAATTATGCATAACTTTAGAACAGTTTCGTGTCATAATGGAAAGTCAACCAAATTATAGAAATGGTTAATCCTCAAAGACTTTGTCTTCAACTGCGCAACATTGATCCACTTTCTAAAAACAGGAGACTAGAGACTTTGGCATTATCCTAGGCTCTTTATCGTCTTGCGGAATAATCATAAATGTTTTTCTCTCAATCACCTAGTGATGACGTGAAAATTTTCACATTCGCTACCACGCAACAAAGAATGTAGAGTATTCTTCTCTAATGGAGTAATCCACTAGTAGGCACATCGCTCCCACTGTCCCTAGGATATTGGAAATTTCTCTCCATTCTTAACTAGGCTACATAAAGCGCTATGCTTAGAATTCTCTATCTTATAGAGTTCCAAAACTCTATTCACGTCACCTTTACTAAGAAAACTTTATGTGACTTAGTTACACTCCCACAAAGCTGCTTACCTATATGCACATGACCCGGAGGGTTTACATGACAGCACACAATAATGCGTCACATAACCCCAAGTGTTTACAAGACAGCATACAATAATGCGCCATGGAACCATAGGTCTTAACTTCACAACCTTATGAGAAGTAAAATAATGATAAGTTGTTTGATGGTTACAGTTCGCCCACGAATGGCTCTCTGCTAACCCATTACTTAAATGGAGTGTAAAATCTGATATGAAGGGCACTTAGTTAAGGATATAGGCAACAAACTAAAGTGCAATTCCATATTGGGAAACATTTTGCGCCATCATCCACCTAACATTAACAATACTTAATTCTTTATCTCTATTACACCATTGTGTTATTGAGTACTAAGAATATTCAATTTTCCAAGCATCCATTTCTCTTCATAGAGCTTTCTAAAAATAACTCAAATAGATACTCGCCACCTTGGTCAAAATTAAAAGCACGAAAGCTGTTATCTGATTGATCTCAACCTCGTATGTGCAATGTCAAAAACTATCTCAAAACTTTTGACTTATGGGAGATCAAATAGTCTTGACTCAGATGCGTATCGTAATCTATAAATGTGTCGAGATTGAGGCTTAGCTATCATACCCTTACACATATCTAGTCACAAATATCACAGTGGACTAAAAATGCGCTAATACAAATGCCTTTCTGCGGCTTTCCTACTTACTTGTGCGCAACCATTGCGAACAAAGTTACACATTCATATGAGAGCAGGATGTCACAAGCGAGTGAGCTCGAGAGGGCCTACTCAAACCATCCATGTCATCTTCTCATTAATGTGATTAAGTATAATAAGCCACCGGTTCATGACCAATGTCATAAACTAATTCCAATCATCCTAATGTGTGAGTTCTCGAAGACAAGTTTAAAGGTTTAGGCCCAGCTAGGTAATGACTCATGACTAGTTCATGTTCACTAGATCATAAAAGGATGTCATGGAGATATCAAGTGCGCTCAAGTCGCAAATTTAACTAGTAAGTGCTAATCCCCTGCACCTTCAAGTTAGTTTTATTCTCCATACATTTTACTGTATCTAGTTGAAACATGACGATACTCCTCTTGCCATTTCTATTTCTCGCTTCATAGTTACTTGCAATTAATTCTACTATCCACAAGAAGGAAAGAACAAGCTATCAATCTATGACAGCTCCTGCAGTAACTTAAATGCTAATTAGGCTAAAGAGTCTTATTCAACACAATGCTCTCACAAGCGATGCGTCAAATTCTTAGAGTCATAACAATCTTGTCGGCCTTGACCTTTTCATTACTATGTTGCAACATTTGCGCTTAGTGGAAAACGTTATTCAAAAAACGTTAGCCTAGCTAAGGAATCATACAAAGAAGCACCTCCTCATGTCTCACACTCAAGTGTGGAAACAGTAAGTGTCCAGACTTAGACAAGTTGGCAATGCTAATAGATTTTGCAGCCACTTGGCGCTAATCTCTTCACTTAGTGTTAATAGATTTTTCTGCTACTAAGCGCTAATATTTTAACTTCAAGTGATACTTTAATGCACACTATTATAGTGCATGAAATTTTGCTCCATCCACTCCCAATAGTTGGATAGAGAGCAAAACACTACTCATACTGGCTACTCATTTTACACTTAATGACTAATTCATTTAAGCTCGCATTTCTTGGATGACGTGACTCTTGAATGTTACTTCATCCAATGATGCAACATCATTACAAGTCAAATTACAAAGTCAATCCGCGCAACTCAATAATCAAGATCATATACGGATCTATTGAAGGCTTACTAATTTCATAACTCTAAAACTCACCAACCAAAACTACGTAGCGTGTCGCTAACCATAGCGCATACATCAGTTTTTATTGTGCTAAACAAGGCAACAAAAACACGGCGATTTTGAGTCATGTTTCCTTACTTTGGCTCAATTAAGGTCTGACCTAAAGTCTCCAAGACTTTTGCTCATCTAAAGAATAGGATTACATTGTTCACATTTGAACATCTCTACTAAGTCTAAGTCAACCAAATTAACTTCCATAAGCTAAGTCAATTTAGAGAGAAATTCGCATTGGGATTAATTTGATTAGCATAATAATTTTGTCACAAAAATCTAAATTAAATAGTGACAATATTACACAATTCACAAGATTGAAAATCTGCTATGCTCGTAATCATCTCTTGCGCCACAGGTGACAATTATCTAAAATTTAATTTAATTTATGCGCAAAATATTAGTTTTCGGGAGTAAATCTACAAAGATTTCTCTAAACCGAATAACCTCCCACTGACTATGGCACGTCTAAAAGCATGATAAAATATTCTAATTTCATACAATAGTATCACAAAGTAGATTCACAATCAACTCATGCTATGTTACAATTAATAATGGAATTTAAATAAATAAAAAATTAATCATGCTATTTGAATCACAATAGATTAGAAACTCTAGGCAAAAAATAACAATATACTGTATTTAATATTTAGATTATATCATAACAGAAAGTACATCACTTCTGAAATTTTCTAGAATTTTCTGGTATTTTCTGGAATTTTAAATAATTAATAAACACACATGAAATCATAAATAAATATTCCAGAATCTGGAAAAATGCAACAATCGTACCAGTAAATAGTAAACCACTACAGTGGTCTACAGTAAAAATTTCAGCTTTAGAAACTTAATCATGCAATCCCAAAAGCATTTTAAAGCAGAAATAATGAATTATTATTTCAAGAAAAATATTTTTTATTTTCGTAAAATTTTGAAAATTTTACAAAAGATAGAAAATATAATTCTAAGTCTAACAGTACCAACCACGCATAAAAAAAAAAATCTATAACGAATTATTTATGACCATTTAACGCGATTCAGAATTAAAAAAAAAAAACAAACAGTGCCTTAACATTAGCAGTCAAGCCAGCCAAGCCGGCGGAGGAAAAGGGCGTGGCTCAGCTCACGGCTCAGCGTATGGTGCGCGCATGAGCAGCGCAGATGGCGCGCGCGTGGACAGTGTAGCTGACGAGCACGTGATGGCGCGTGGAGGCGCATGGCAACGCGTGGAAGCCGCTGACGGCGTTAGATGGCGCATGAGGCCCACGCGCTGCCTTCCAGGGTGTTTTCTGGTCCAATTTCGATACTTCTGGACTCTATTTTTCAAAATAAAAACATTTATGGTCTCAAAAATGACATTTAATGAACATAAAAATGATGTGTATCACACTCTCAATCTAATGAGAGTTAAAGTACAGAAACCTTGCACTTTATCTTCATCCTTCATTAATTTTCATGCATATAATGTGTATATACTTATATAAAATTATACACATGATTTAAAAAATAAGCACGAAAATACCCATATATAGCTCTGATACCAATGTGAATCAAGTATAACGTACGTAGCGGGTAAAAATATTAAGATCATACCTATAGGTAATAGAATCTGAAGCGAAGAATCTCGTGAGTAAATTACGTGCTTCTAAAAATGCGAACAACGAACCCAGCAGTGGAGTGATACTACAATATGAGTATCACCCACACAAGTTACAGTGCAGAGGCTGGATCGTTCTCATATGGGAGAGAGTTAGAGAGAGAGTCTGGAAAAAATGTTATGGGTAAAAACCACATAACGTATATTATATCATTCCTATCATATCAGATGTATATAATCAAAAAATATAACAATCAATATCTATCTATCCATCTATCCATATCTCTTGATAAGATATGGTAGATATAGATATTGATTGTGGGTTATCCAAATAATTCAAATTCAAATTCAAACTTAAATGGATAATTTAATTGGTCATGGGTCATGCCACATGGGCGACCAAATTCAGGTCTAAAACTCGGCCCAATTTCCAACACATATAATTTATAATAAGAAAACTGTGAGGGTTATCAAATGGAAAAAAAAATGAAAATTGCTACAAATTCTCCGGTAATTAGAGCTCATACATTTAAAATGAAGTATAGGGAGAAAATAAATTGAAGGCTAATAAACTTCAACCTATTCTAACTTGGTGGACTTTTTTTTTATATTAAAGTCAGTCTTTTTACAATTATAGACAAGATATTTTTTAAGATATGTGTAATTTGTTATTTTAAATTATAGACAATATTTTTCTTACAAATATTTTGTCTTTACATGTGCATTAGCGACACTTATTAGCAAGACATTTATTTAAATTTAAAATAACATTAGTGAAGAATTGAAAATGCTCTTACTTTAGCTGTCTCTGCATCATCATCATTTAAAAAATCTTTTAAATTCTTGTGAAGGCAAAACCCTCCATTTGCTCTTAGAATTTAATTAATCACATACGTATTCGGAAGAAAAGACCCACCAACATCATCTCAATATTATAGGAGTGGTGGGTGTGTACATTAACAAAATAAATAAATAAATAAATAAAGTATAGATTATAATGTCAATTTCTATTAATATAAAAAGTACAAAAGAACATTACAAATATGTATAAATAAGTGTTTTCTTTAGGGTCGGCCTGACGGGGCCTAAAGCGAAATATTGTTGGGGAGGCTTTTAAATTTAATATATAATATAAATTCATATAATTTTAAAAAAAAAATTGCGAGGATTATCAAACCAAAAAAAATGAAAATTGCTATAAATTATCTGGTAATTAGAGCTTATACATTTAAAATGAAGTATAGAGAAAATAAATTGAAAACTAATAAACTTCAACCTATTCTAAGTTGGTGGACTTTTTTTATATTAAAGTCAGTCTTTTTATAATTATAGACGAGATATTTTTTAAAATATGTGTAATTTGTTATTTTAAATTATAGACGAGATTTTTTTACAAATATTTTGTCTTTTACTTGTGTATTAGCGACACTTATTAACAAGATCCTTATTTAAATTTAAAATAACATTAGTAATAAATTGAAAATGCTCTTAACTTAGCTGTCTCTGCATTATCATCATTTAAAAAACCTTTCAAATTGTTGTGTAGGCAAAACCCTCCATTTGCTTTTACAATTTAATTAGTCACATATGCATCCAGAAAAAAAGACCCACCAATATCATCCTCAATAATATAGGAGTGGTGAGTGTGTACATTAACCACCCCCCCCCCCCCCCCCCTCTCCCCCCAAAAAAATAAAAATAAAAAAATAAAGTATACATTATAATATCAATTTATATTAATATAAAAAGTACAAAATAACATTAAAAAATAAAGATGTTTTCTTTAGAGTCGGCCTAACACTTAGCAAAATATTTTTGAGAGGCTTTTGAATTTGATATATAATATAAATTCATATAATTTTTTTTTAAAAAAAATTCTGAGGGTTATCAAACAAAAAGAAATGAAAATTGCTAGAAGTTATCCAGTAATTAGGGCTTACACATTTAAAATGAATTCTAGGGAGAAAATAAATTGAAAATTAATAAATTTCAACCTATTCTAAGTTCGTGGAATTTTTTTATATATTAAAGTCAATCTTTTTATAATTATAGATGAGATATTTTTTAAAATATTTGTAATTTTTTTTTTTTAATAATGTGAACCTTTTAAAGGTACTTTTCATTTATAAACAAAATTCACCGAGGCATTGTCTAAATCTGTCAACTTTTATTATGCTTTGTGAGTAGAATTTTTTTTTTCTTTCGGTGTGGAGGTGTTTTTCAAAGTAAGCTTTCTAAAAAAATTAAAAAACTTTCTAAAAAATTAAAATCGTCTTGTTCACGAGTGTCTTAATAACATTAGTTAAGAAAATTTAAAAGAACGCTGCTGTAATATATCATATTATATTATATAAAATATAAATAAAGCAATGACTTTACAATGGCAAGTCTAAAAGTGAAACACATGTTCATCAATATGACACATGTCATACTTAAAATGTCTCTCTTTCTCTTTTTCTTTTTCTTTTTCTTTTTCTTTTTTAATAAATATTTTACATTTTCTATTTTTCCTTCTAAAATGTATTTTCATTTTCTCATCAAATCCTGTAACTCTCCTCCACAACATGGATCCTTTTAATTTTGCATTTAATACTATTTTAGTTGAGGGTGAAATAGTGGTGAAATTATTCAATACTCCTGAAACAATGCTCTATTATATTTACAAGTTAACACTTAACATTTTATTTCTTAAAATTCTAACATAAAAGTAGTGTATCTCATGATTTAGACCAATTACTCTCATTTGGAGCACTACCTAAACTTTGAGACAATTTATCTTAGGTCATGTGTCATATAGAAAATATCTCTTAATTTTTATTTTTTTTTATATATTTTATATTTTTCCCTCTAAAATGTCTTTTCATTTTCTCATCAAATTCTATAACTCTCCTCCATACAATGCAATCTTTTTATTTTGCATTTTGTTGTAGAGTTAAAGATTGGGTAGGGGAAGAACTTATATGAGAGAATCCATATTTTTCCCTCTAAAATGTCTTTTCATTTTCTCATCAAATTCTATAACTCTCCTCCATACAATGCAATCTTTTTATTTTGCATTTTGTTGTAGAGTTAAAGATTGGGTAGAGGAAGAACATATATAAGAAAATCCAAACTCTATGTTAAATATCTTTGTCAGGGAAGATAAGAGATAGGTGACGCATTTTTTTTCTTATTTTATTATCTATTCCATATTTGTAACTTCTCTCCACACATGTTTGTCAATATGATCTATATTTTCTTTTTATCTATATTTATCTTGACAAAATGTATCTAGGTTCAAATTGTGAATATTTAAGGGGTGTTTGGGAAAAAGTTTTTTTTTTTTTTTTTTTTTTTTTTGGGGTTAAAATAGCATTAAAAGATAAAATATATTAAAACAGTCAATAAGATAAAATGTTACATCAAACCTATAATCATTTCATTTTTTCTCTTACAAATATCATATTCAATTATAAAAAAAATCAACCTGAAAAGGCTAGAAATCTCTTAGATGTTGATTTGTGATTATGTATCAATTTTAAGCAGTAAATAACAATCCTAATTAAACAATCAAGACAAATCAATACAACGATTTTATGTGGAAAAACTACAATTGGAGCGCCTCTAATCGTGATAAAAAATCACAAGCAAAAGACACAAAACAATCCACTAAGAAGACATAAAGGAATTACACAAGTGTACTCTCAATTACCTAGCGAATCCATGCCCGAATCGAATCAACCCCCATGTGCCTCTTCCAGCCTTGTCTTCACCTCGGAATTGTCTTGTCCAACGTTGAATCCACAATGCCGATGTCGAATCCACAACAATGAGCCACTCCAGAATCCACCAAAGTTTCAGGCCCAAATTTTGCGGAATCCACCGAAGAACAATTCTTTTTTTTTTTTTTTTTGTATTGAATAAATAAAACAAACAAACCCTTTGATATAATTCACTCAATTCATGATTAATCTCTCACATATATCATAGAAAAACAAGCAAAGAAGCTCCAGATAAAAACTCTAATACCCAAGAACAAGTTCTAGAAGCCGTAATCCTAAAAACGAATGGAATCACATATTTATAGAAAACAGATTCGCGATCTCCGCTAGAGCCCAAGAATGGCCACTCGAGCAAATCTACGCTCAAGCGCAGGAATGGCCGCTCGAGCAGAAAAAAACAACTCCTAATACTTTTGCAGGCGAGTGAAACTTCTGAAAGGTCGCGATCTCCGCTCGAGCCAAGAATGGCCGCTCGAGCAGAACAACAACTTCGACTGCAATTTTACTTTTTGCTTAGTCAGCGAAGTGGCAAACATGAAAGAATTAATTTCTAAGACTCATAGTCTCACTGAAATAAAAGACCGAATACAATTACAACTGAAAGGAGTTTTGTCAAACGGGATTGCCAAGAATGAAAACCTAACACAACCATCTTCCCAAACACAACTATTTTAACCTATTAAAATAGTCAAAAACTAAAATAGCCTACTAAAATAGCAAACTTCTCAAACGAAGCCTTAGCTTTGATATTCTATTTTGTATGCACATCTACTATTTTGCTAACCTGCTAATACATAATACATATGTTTTGCTTTCATCATATATAGTTTTTTTTCCCCTATCATATAATGGCATCTCAAATTCTTGATGACATGGCTCCTATACATCGGCTGCTATAAATTATCGAAGTTTACGTATTAGCGGTGACTTAGCTTCTCCCTAAAGGTTATTTGTGCATTTACTACAAAATTCGAGTAATTCTATTTTCACATACCAATTCTTCTCAATTCACATATTTAATGAATTTTTTTAATACAATTTTGTCCCAGAATAAAAATATCATAATACTTTTATCTTCTTCCACTCAAACCCTAATTCTAAAACACCATAACCATCTTCCATCACCATCACTAGCTCTTTCCTCGGCCATTCACTACCTCTCTCCTCCGCCTCTCCTCCTATCATTTCCCTTTCCATCTATGACCACCTTCTATCATGAATCATACACTCTCACAAGTTCCCCCGCCGCGAACCACCCACTTTCGAGATATGACTGTGGAGGTTTATGATGGAAGGGAGTTATGAGTGGCGGTAATGGAGGGATGAGAGTGGCGGCAACGACAACAAAAGAGGGTGGGTGGATGGAAGAAAAATTAGGATTTTGAAATTGAAGATGAGGGTATTATTGGAATAAAGAGATGTATACTGAAATTTTTTATTTATTTTTCTGTGTGTATTGTGAATCTATTCAGTAAGTGTGTGCAATGAGTGGAATTGGTATGTGAAAATAGAATTACCCACAAAATTCATCACTTATTCAGGTAAGTCATAATGTGCTTTGATAAGAGAATATGAAGACCTTATTTTTTCTAAAAAGATAACAATTAAATATGATTTTTTTTTCCATCCAATTTGGTAAAAAGAAAAATTTTACATAAGAAAGGATCTTTTATTTTTTTAAAAAATATTGATAAAAATTTAATAAAATAATTAAACTAATTCATATAAAATCAAACATTTTATTTAAAGGCAAATGCTAATAAGTTCTCCATAGGCATTGTTTAATGTTTAAGAATGTGTAAAAACTGTCTTTAAAATATGTAAAAATATTAAAACTTGTATTGATTTTGTTAGACTAATTTATTTTGATGATTTATTTAATTATGTTTTAATTTATTTGAACGAGAAAAATAGAATCCAAAATTTATTTTGATGATTTATTTAATTATGTTTTAATTTATTTGAAAGAGAAAAATAGAATCCAAAATTTATTTTGTCCCGTTAGTTCTCACCTAAATTTTTATTCTAAATATTGTTTGAATGTGTTTAATATTTTCTTAAATCAGGAGTTCATTTCAACCCAAAAATAATGCCCAAACTAGAGGTTCAAACAGCTCAAAACAAAGGTTCAAACAGCTCAGCACAGTAGCAGGCCCAATGTCACGACCCAAACCTGCCCTTATGGGTTTAGCATCGCAACCGGCCAGTAATCCGTGATTACCGAAGGCCTGCTTAACAATAATGACAATAATACAGAGTAAAGGGGCTGGCGAAAGTCAAAACAATAAATAAAAGATGTCCAATGAGCTCTGACAATCTGAATGCAAAAAGACTTCTTATAAACATGCCACATTGATAACCAAAACATATGTACATGCGACATATACACAAACATCCATGTCAGGGACCAAATCCCTAACTATAACTGTACAGTCAAGTCTTAGACATTTATTACAAAACAGAGACAAGAGGGTGAAACTGAGACACCCCAAAACAGCCTTAGCTTGAATGAACTTGGAACCTCGAAGTGAGGCGCGATGGTTGGCTTGACAAAACAAGAGCTAACCCGACGCTCCTAGCTCCGGTCCGGTGCCTTTACACCTACATATATACATAAATAGTGAGCTAAAGCCCAGTGAATAACATATGCGTAAAGGGGTTAAGAATGAATGTCCTTTCAGCATTTAAAACAGTCATTTACGTCAGTAAATCAGTTATTCAATCAATGGCTCATATTTCATGCCATAACAGTCATTTAGAAACCATGATAGTCATATGTGGTGCATTCAATAGCAAAACAGTGCAGTAGGTCTTAACAGACCGAACAGTTAGTTGATGGCCATCATAATAGTAACAGTAGTGGTTCCAAACAGTGGAACCGACAGAGATCTCTGTAACAGTAACAGTAACAGCACAGTAGCAGTAACAGTAGGCTGCTATGGATGTCACAATATAGTTTAGAAAACATGACAAACATTTATTCAGTAAATCGATGTTATTTCAGGAAACAGTACAGTTGATCATTCAGAAAATAATTGCAATTGAACATATCTTTACAACATTGTTACTCATAGAGTACTGGGCTATAGATAGGCTAATGAGCGTCCTCGAGTGCCAACCCTACACAGTTACAGAATGAACACACACTAAGTTACCCACTTGGGAAACAATAACTTAGTCCCTGACCTGACTTGACTTGGTGTGGTTCTACATCATTATCCTCATTAAGATGCCTTAAACTAGGCCTAGGAATGCCTAGGATGAAATGATGATGCAAAGATACACTTAAAAACACTTTTCAAATTTTTGCTGAAACAAGGGTCTCGCTCGAGCGTGGCTTTCTACGCTCGAGCAAGCTTTCCAAAATAAAGGGGCCGCTCGAGCGTGGACATCCTTGCTCGAGTGGTTTGTAAAAATGCAAAACGTGCTGGATGTTGAAAATCCCGGCTCGATGCTCGCTCGAGCGTGAGACACAGCTCTTCGCTCGAGCGTAGGTCTCGTCGCTCGAGCGTGCGTTTGCGTGCACCAAAAACCTGAGAGCTTGCAATCTACGCTCGAGCTAGCATTCCTTCGCTCGAGCGGAGCTCTGAACAAAAGATGGTCGCTCGATGTGGAATCCTTCGCTCGAGCGTGGAAGCCAAAATCTAGAATTTCCAGATTTGCCTCCCAAGCTCAAACCAAGCATTCAACACATCAAAACTCAACCTTTTGGGCCCATTTTCTAGAAAACACTTAAAAACTCATACTACAACATGTTTTGAAGATCAATTGTGTCAAATCAAGCCCAAAGGTGAGACAATTGAACACCAATTTCAAAGAAGCTATCATGAACTAAGCAAGAACATAACATGCAAGTGTTCTAATGAATTCCAATGCTCCAAAACATAACCAAATGCAAGTTTGAACTCCAAAACATGGTGAATTCATGGACTACAACCAAAATGTGGACATGCATGTTGAAATCCTCATGAAAACAACCTCAAACTCAAGAATATGTATATGCATGCATGAATTAACTACTCAAATCAACTCTTAGAGTCAATTCTTGACTCTAATCATCAAATTTCCATGAACCATACAAGACACAACTTAAATTTACAATTAAGAGGTTGAATTCCTTACCTTAAGTCTTGAGTTCTAGGTATGGGAGCTCAAATTTGCAAATCTCCTTCAAGTCCTCTAAGTTTCCAAACTAAATCTTGTTGAAATCAATTTTTCTCCTACTCTCTCTGTCTCTCTCTCTCTCTCTCTCTCTCACGGTTTTGGCCTAAATAAATGGCTGAAGAGATGATATGAAATGCAACAATTAAGTCCAAACAAAGTTTTAGAAAATGGCCACTCAATGGCAATTATGTAATAAAGCCAAACTAATGTAATATACCATTATTTAGTCTAATTTAATCATTCCGAATCAAATTTCAATTAAATCTACCAAAAAATCACATAAATTCTAATTAACATATAACACTAATCAATTTCTGATTCAGCCGCCGATAAGGCCTTCAATTTGCAGTTCGAAATAAAATCACGAACAGATTGTTAAACGACAAACAGATAGAAATGCAATTTAAGGCAACATACTATGCATTCAGTTCAGAATTTCAGCCTAATCAGTCACTTATCATGCTTAATCACAGATTAACACTAATCAGAGGTGAGGGTTGTGACACCCCAAGGTTTAAACAGCCCAGTACAACAGCAGGCCAAAAGGTTCAAACAGTCCAGCACAACAGTAGACCAAAAGGTTCAAACAGTTCTGCACAGCAGCATGCCAAAAGGTTCAAGTGGAAGATATTCAAATTAGTAATGATAGAGTGGAAGATTTTCAAATTAGTAATAATGGAGTGGAAGATATTCAAATGAATACAACGGCTATAAACGGCTACAAATTCAAATGAATACAATGGCTATAAACGGCTATAAGTTTCATTATATATACCAAAGTCTCTAATGTAAACAAGTAACAAAAAAAAAAAAATCAGAAAATATTCTTTGATCTATAATCACTCACATCTATTCTCTGAAAAATTCTTCAAGAAGTGTTCTTCAATTTTTGTTTACATCCTCTTTCAGAAATTATACACTGAGACGTATAACTTTAAGTCTATCTTTCTTGTGTGAGGTTTACAGAAAAACTAGAGTTTCATTTTTATATCTATCTTTGAGAGATAATTCTTATAGCTTTCTGTGAAAGCAAAAATACATTCTTTTCAACCTTGTAAGAGTGTAGTACATTCAGTGTTCTTGACTTAGAAAATCTGTGGAGGATTGCTCCATCTGTGAAAAGGTTGCTAGTACCCTGTGAAACTAGAATATAGTTGAAAATCTCAAGTGAAGCTTGAGGAGTGGACGTAAGCCGAGTTGAAACCGAACCACTATAAATTTGTTTGCCTCTCTCTCTCTCTCTCTCTCTCTCTTATCTCTTTAATTTATTTAAATTGCGATAGTTATATTTCACATTTTCACTGTGTTAAAATCATAAACTGACATAGTTGTTAGAACACTTGTTTTAATTATTTTTATTTCATTAACTATATTTAGGGGTGGGCGCGGGTCGGTTGCGGCCACGAAACCTTCAATCCGCCATCCGTTCGCCAAATTGGCGGATTTGAGAAAATCAATCTGCATTCGTCTGCTAATCCGGCGAATGCGGATTGAGCGGATTGGCGAATGGATACGAATCGGTTTAGTGGTTTAAAATTTTAATTTTCAATGTAATTCAACATGCGAACTTCCTCAAAAAAAAAAAAAAAAAAAAAACAAAAAATGTGGACTTCCCTCCCCAACCACCACTTGTGTGCAATGTATATACAAACACTGTGCACTATGCAGATAAATAATTCTTGACTTGCATAAATAATTCTTATTTCTTGTACCAAGAATTCCTACTGGTTTTGTAATGGAGTTGAAAATGGGAAATTTTTCAACTCCTGTAATGGAGTTCAAAATAAGAACACTTGCAGATAAGTTCTGTAATGAACTTGCAGATAAGTTCAAAATAAAGACACTTGCAGATGAGTTCAAAATAATTCTGTAATGAACTTTTCTGGTTCACACATAAGTTCGTCAAACCAAAATAATAACACTTGCAGATAACAACTATTTCATCAAATAGATCTCATTAAAAAAATTGTTCATGCATTCTATTTGAAAGATTTCATCAAACAACTAGTGGGCATCAAAAAAATAAAAAAGAATACACATGCAGATAACAAGTTAACAACCCAGAAATCAAATACAAGCCAAAAACAAGCAAGTCATAGCAGAAAAATTTAAAAAGCAAGAGATCATGAGAGTTTCCATGGATTGTGAGATAAATTATAGGTACACAAATAGTGAGTCAAACAGTGTAATGAACAGACAATATTAACAAATACAACCAATACAAGAGAAGAACAAAGAAAGAGAGAATTCAAATGAGGACTTACTGATAAAACGAACTTGCTCTCACTCTGTCAGACTGAAAAATTTAGAGAGAGACAGAAAAGGAATTTGTGATTAGGTTAAGAACACATAACATAGAACATAGGTTGAGAAGAGAAGAAGAGGAGGAAAAGAGAATAAGAGAAGAAGAAAAGAGGGGAAGAGAAGAATAGCTTTGAATCGAGGCTTCAATCGTTGCTCACCGCCACTATCGCCGATCGTCGATCGTTGCTCGCCGTCACAGTCCCAGCTCGCTGATCGTCGCTCACTGTCATTCTAGTGAGAAAGAGAGGCAGAGAGATAGAGTTGAAAGAGAGAGATAGAGCCGTCGAAGGAAGAACCTAGGGCAACAAAAACGTGAAATGAAAAAATGGGAGCGAGACAGAGGGATAAAAAGGGAGAAAAGACATAGGTGAGGCGGGCGGGTTGGGTACGCGAATGGAAATGGCGGATTACCTGTGACCCGACCCGAATTTGCGAAATTGGATATTTTGGACCCGTATCCGTCTGCCATAGCTCACGCATGCACCCAAAACAGTACGGTCGGGCCGGGTCAGGCGGACCTGGCGGGTCGGAGGATCCGTTGCACAGCTCTAACTATATTTATCTATTGTGTTAGTCATAATTTTTATTAGGGTATTATTATTTTTAATTTTAAATAATTTGTTTTTTACTTGTGCCTAGCAGGACCCTTAGTTAAATTTAAGGGTCCAGCCCCTCTCCGGTTCGAAAACAGACTAGACAGTGCTATTGGGCTTGATTTGGGGCCCATCTTGATGATCCAAATAGTTTAATGTGTAGAACTCGTTGAGTACATTATCTTTGAAAAAAATCATGTTAATTGGACATCGATTGACACTTGATCAGCTTGCATTTGTGTTTGCAATTTATTTTAAAAATTATAATTGTCATTGAAACAAATGTAAACTGATCAAATAGCTATCGATATCCGATTTGTGATATTTTGCAAAGATGACGTACTCGACAAGTTCTATACATTTAATGGTTTGGATCATCGAGATTAGCCTAGAATTGGGCCCAATATAGCCAAATAGCACCGTTCAATTTGATTTCGAACAGAAAAGAAACTGCGACCTAAATTTAAAATAACATTAGCAAAAAATTGAAGATGCCCTTAACTTTGCTCTCTCTACATCATCATGATTTAAAAAACCTTTCAAATTTTTGTGAAGGCAAAACTCTCCATGTGCTCTTACAATTAATTAATCACATATGCATCCAGAAGAAATGACCCACCCACATCATCCTCAATAATACAGGAGTGGTGAGTATGTACATTAAAATAATAATAATAATAATAATAATAATCATAATAATAATAATAATAAATAAATAAATAAAGTATAGATTATAATATCAATTTCTATTAATATAAAAAGTAAAAATAATATTATAAATATATATAAATAAAAATATTTTCTTCAAGGTCGGCCTATCACTTGACGGGGCCTAAAGCGAAATGTTGTTGGGAGGCTTTTAAATTTAATATATAAATATAAATTCATATAATATTATTAATTTTGTAATTTTTGTTTTTTTAATTTTTTTTTTGAGGGTTATAAAAGGAAAAGAAATGAAAATTGCGGTAAATTATCCGGTAATTAGTTCTTACACATTTAAAATGAAGTCTAGGTAAAAAATAGATTGAAGATGGATAAACTTTAACCTATTCTACGTTGGAAGAATTTTTTTTATATATTAAAGTCAGTCTTTTTATAATTATAAACAGATATTTTTGCAATAAATTTCTTTTTAATAATGTGAACCTTTTAAAAATCGAATAGATACTTTTTATTTATAAACTAAATTGAAAGAGGCATTTTTCTAAATATGTGAAACTTTTTTTTTTTTTACAGGAAAATCCTCCCTACTGTGTGAGTGATTTTCTGATCACACTGCCCGCTTAGTAATCAGCTAGAGAGCACCGGTAGAATAGATGACACCTGGCTAACCTGCAACAGAAAGAGAAGATTCCGACGGTGGTTCATCCACCCGGGGGCACTCCGACGATCAAGTCAGTATATCTCTCGAAGATAATCAAGTGCTAAATTCACTGCTCAAAGCATAAATTGCGTACCTTAGACCCACGGGGGTGCCGCTCTTTTATAGTTAACTCAATCCTAGTCCCGATAGAAGCCTGACTTCTATGGACTCCTATTCAGTGCTTACTTTGGACTTCTTAAGGGATAAGGATAGACTCCCTAAGAGCATTATCCTAATCCATCTTGAAGTCTTTCCTCATTCTAGGACTCCTGTCTCTTATCCGCTTATCTCGGATTCCGATATCTTCAGAGGTGACCTCGGCCTTGCCGAGATAACCTCGGCGTCATGACCAGGACACGTGGCACCTCGGCTAACACGTCGGCGTCACATTGCCACGTGTTGGTACTCAGAAAATATATCCCCACAACTGCCCCCTAGGTTCTATTACCTCGGCATTCTGAGGTGATGGAACCTATATCGGTATTTCCTTCGAGTACGTCGGCTTAAAATTTCTTCTGCTGAGATTATTTATTTTAGGCCGACATGCCTCCATGAAGACTAAGGACTCCAAGAGCTCCCTCACGCGTGTGAGCTGTTTATTCATAACAACTCAACCGTTTCCAGCCATGCGTCTTTTTTTTACTGGATCGTACCTGACACGCGTCTGTAAATCGAATTATTTTCACGTGCGCCGTCTGATGCATACGTTCTTCTAGGTTTCATTTAATGATTTCTTTTGCCGCTGTTTCAAGTTTTATCAAAACTTTTCTCAAAACTTTTCCCTCTTTCTCGTCTCTTCACTTTGCACTTATCAAGTTCTTTCTCTCTCTTGCCTTTCCTCCTGAATTCGCCATTGTTCCAGCTTTGAGCTCTGCAACTGCCTGCATCCCCTCATTCTAGTGAAGCTCTCGCCGCTCTGTTTCTTCTGTAACCGTCGCCTGACTTCGGCAATGCTCTCACCGGTTTCAGGTTTTTTGGTAAGCCATTGTTCCTCTTGTTTTCAATTCCTTGATGCTCTCCATCATTTGTTGCCATTACTGCTTTGTTCAACATTTGATTTTGCGAATCATATATCTGAATGCATTTATTCAATGGCTTTGCTCCTGCCCATGTTTTGAATGTATATTGTTCACCTCTTTCTTGGATTTTTCCCACTATTCTTGACCTTGTACCCCTTGTACTTTCTATGCTCTTAATAGCCCACCTTTGTTCTTGATTCTGAAACTCGTTCTTGTTTTCTGTTTTTTGTGTCTTTTCCAGATTTGTGCTTTCAATCTTTGTTTCCATAGACTTAGGTTTGGGATTTGTCTGTAGAACCCATAATTTAGGAAAAAACTAAAACCTGCACTTACCTAAGCGTTTGTCGAGGTCCCAATAACCCTTTCAAAACATCTTCTGAAACCCAACCTCCTTGATTAAGCCGATATCATGGGTATGTGGAAACATAGGGTAAACATCCCATCCAAACTAGAATACTTTAGACAGGAGTTTGAAATCCCAGCCGACGTCCACCTGAGGTTGGCTGGGGATGATGACTCCATCATGCCTACTGATGACTCCATGCCCTTTCCTGTAGTTGCCTTTATTGAGTGTGGACTTTGGCTTCCACTTAATATCCTTTTTCATGAGATTCTCTACTATTATAAGTTGAACCCTATGCAACTTGCCATCAATTCTTATCGAGTGATTAATGGTATCATAGCCTTAGCTAAACAGGAAAACGCTAGGATCACCTTAGCCGATATCCAATACTGCTATACCATGTGCAGCCTTAACTTGAAAGAAAAGGCTACATTTATTACCTTAAGCCGAGGTCCACAGAGTTCAAAATCGTAGCCGACCTCCCAGACTCCAACAAGGGGGCTGGAGACGATTACTTCATTACCTCAGGAAATTGGGAGTTTGCTCCAGACGAGGACCTCCATCTCTACCCTCTTTCTCGATCAATTTTAGAGGGCAAGGGTAAGAGGCCAGTGTTAATACTTGGTTGTTTCTTTTCAAGTCCTTAATACTTTACCTGTTTTCTAATGTCTGTTTTCCCTTGCAGCTCTCCCTCAGCCACCAAAGAACTTTCGCCAATCTTTCATTCCCAGGAAGGATTTGAAGAAACTTTTGGACTTGCCAGTCCAAAAACGGAAGGCGCCCCTGCTTCTCAATTTTATCCCAACGTACAAATCAGCTCTCCCCGACGTCCCTAAGAAAAAGAAGAAGAAAAGCCTTTCTCCACCTTCTGCCACAACTCCTCAGACTGTGTCCACATCTCGAGCAGATCAAGGATCAACATTTGATCCAGCTGATCAGCCATCAACCTCGGCTCCATACTTGATTCCAATATCCCAACGCCGCCGTCGACGCCGAACAGCTTCTTTTGCCGAGATGGGTCGCCTAAAACCAGTTGTAAAAGACCTCTTAGCCAGCATTCCTTCTGATGTTGATGCACAACCAACACAAACCCAGCTTCCACCAAAACAAAAACGAATCAAAAAGGCCCAGCCCAAGGCAAAGGTAACTCAGGTTGATTCTGAGGATACCTTACCAATTTCCAAACTGGCTCCAAGTGAGAAGACTGCCTCTGTCCTTGTGAAGAGGTCCGCTGAAACCCTTCCCTCCGAATCCACCAAGTCCAAAAGGCCGAGGTCATCCTCCGGAACGACCTCGGGGTCAAAAAAACCTGATGTCCCCTGGGCCCCCGAAATCACTTTGGAAGATAAGCCTGTTATGGCTAGTGATAGTGCCGACGACATCAATGTCGGCGTTGCCCTCAGTACTGCACTGCTTCTTGCAGGCGATTTGGAGTGAAACGTTGAGTTCAGTGAGTACGAGAATTACGCCCTGATACTCCAACGTTCTATTTAGGTAAGTGTTTTTGCCTAGTACTTTTTCTTCATTTCACACTTAGAATATTTTCTGATACTTCTGTTTTCTTTCAGGCCATCCAGCATGCCCATCCTTTCTCAATGCAATCTTTTGAAAACCGTGAGAAGCTTGCCGAGAAGAAGAGGGAGGTCTCCACACTTCAGAAAACCAATAAGAGCCTGCAATCCAAGATAAAGATGCTAGAGGATCAGGCCGAGGTCGCTGTCAAAGAGAAGGATGATGCCGAGGAAAAGGTCGGTGCCGCTGAGGCAATAAACAAAGTTCTTCAGGCCCAGCTGAAAGAGGCCGAGGACAAAGTGGCCCAGGCCCAGAAGGAGCTCCAAGATGCCTTGGCCACAAAAAAGGCCAAAATCAAGGATGCCGATGAAAAGGCGTATGCTCAGGGCATGGCCGATGTTACAGAGGCCTATGAAAAGCAAGTCAAGCAAGCATGCAACAAGTGTTTCTCCCTTGGTTGGATGACTCTGCTGAAAAAACTAGATGTCCCTGAGGACTCCGCCCTGAGGAACACTGATGCCCTTCCCTTGCCATTTCCTCCAACTCCACATCCTAGTCATTCTGACAATGAATCTGATTATGAGGATGAGGCCGAGGAGGAAGTTTTGGTAAGGAAATCAAAAGATGTTGCTGGGACCAAGTCTTCTCCTCAAAATGAGCAAGTCCTAGACTTGACCCAAGATGAGGATAGTGAGGAGGTTCTTAAAGATACTGTGGCTGAGAAGACATCGGCCGTCGTTCTTCTTGCCGACAAGAGTGTAGATGAAACTCTTGCAGAAATTGACGCCGAGCTCGTGGCGGAGAAGGTGGCCGAGGTTGCTTCTCAACAACCTTCCGAGGTCTTAACCCAAGTTGCTGCTGATGCTGAGGAATCTTAATTTTCATGTCTTTTCTTTCCCTTCTTGTACTTTGTTTTTTTGAAACAATGTAAGCTTTTCATATGGCCGATGTGCCCTTTTTTGTGTACAAATACATCTGCTTTCCCTGAATGCTTGAATCTTTATCTTCTTTTTATTGCTTTTGCATGATTCTATACTTAGAATGTTCTGCATGTCTTCAATATATTCTTCCTTGTTTTTGCAATCTTCTCGGGGTGACATACATCGGCTAACAATGATCTTGGTTTAACTTCAACTTGTAAATTGCTACAAATTTCAACAAGTGTTAAACGATGATCTCGGTTTAACTTTAACTTATAAATTACTACAAATTTCAATAAGTGTTAAACAATGATCTCGGTTTAACTTCAACTTGTAAATTGCTACAAATTTCAACAAGTATTAAACAATGATCTCAGTTTAACTTCTACTTGTAAATTGCTACAAATTTCAACAAGTGTTAAACAATGATCTCGGTTTAACTTCAACTTGTAAATTGCTACAAATTTCAACAAGTGTTAAACAATGATCTCGGTTTAACTTCAACTTGTAAATTGCTACAAATTTCAACAAGTGTTAAACATCATTTATAGCTCTCTACCCCTTAATGTGAACCTGAGTTTCACTTGGGTTCTCATTATTCATGTCTTCCAGAAACCACATTATGCATCTTATTTAGTCATAAGTGTTGAAGAATTCTGTTAAAATTTTATTGATGTTGTCGGTAAAAACAAGTGACATCTAATGATAGAAAAATTTCAAATTACAAGTGTTCCAGGGTCTTGGCAATGCTTTGCCCTCATTATCTTCAAGCCGATATGCCCCATTGCCCAATACCGAAGTGATTTTGTAGGGTCCTTTCCAGTTTGGCCCAAGCTTGCCCTCCTTGGGATCCTTCTTGTTGCTGACGACTTTTCTCAAGACTAGGTCGCCGACTTGAAATTCCCTTGGATTAACCTTCTTGTTGTAAGTTCTGGCAAGCTGTTGCTGGTATGCTGCAAGCTGTATTGCAGCTTTCTCTCTTCTTTCTTCTAGAAGATCTAGATCTTGGGCTAAGAGTACATTATTAGTCCCGTTCTCAACTCCCTGGGTTCTGATCCCTGAGATGCCGACCTTCAATGGAATGATTGCTTCTGCGCCATAAGCCATAGCAAAGGGGGATTCCCCTGTTGATCTTCTCGGCATAGTCCGATATGCCCAGAGTACATTGGGCAATTCGTCTACCTACTTCCCTTTTGCTGCCTACAGCCTCTTCTTTATCCCATCCAGTATTACTTTGTTGGATGCTTCTGCTTGTCCATTGCTTTGTGGAAAGCTTGGGGTTGAGAAATAGTTTTTGATCTTGAACTTTGCACAGAAGTTCTTGATTAGCTTACCATCAAATTGAGTTCCATTGTCTGTTACAATTGCTCTTGGAATCCCAAATCTAGTGATGATGTTTCTCCATATGAAGTTCTTGACATCCACATCTTGGATCTTGGCAAGGGGTTCTGCTTCTATCCACTTTGTGAAGTAATCTGTTGCTATCAGCAAGTACTTCCTTTGTCCAGTTGCTTGGGGCAATTGCCCAACGAGATCCATGCCCTATTGGGCAAATGGCCAAGGACTGGATATAGGGTTTAGGTCAGCAGCTGGCTGTTGTATCAAAGGTGCAAACCTTTGGCACTGTTCACACTTCTTTACATAGGCTTCTGCATCTTTTTGCATGTAGGGCCACCAATACCCCTGGGTAATGGCCCTGTGAGCTAGTGATCTGCCCCCAGCGTGGCTTCCACAAATTCCTTCATGAATTTCATACAAAAAATCTTCCACTTGTTGAGGGTGTACGCACCTTAAAAGGGGTCCAGTAAAGGACTTTCTGTAGAGATGTCCTTTCGCTGTCAGACTGAATCTTGCCGACTTCAATTTAACCTTGTGTGCTTCTTTGTGGTCTTCTGGTAGCTTTTCTTCTTTCAAGAATGCAACAATTGCATCCATCCAGCTTGGTCCCATGTCTACGCACATTGCTTCATGCTCTGTGGTTACTGGTTCAATGCTCGGGCCTGACAAGTAATCAATCATTATTGTCCTTGCTTTTCCTGGTTGTATTGCATTAGCTAGGTTGGCCAATGCAACGACATGGTTGTTATCATCTCGGCTGACTTGAAGTAGTCTGCAGTTCTGGAATAAGGCTGCCAGCCTGATGACCTCCTTTGCGTAGGCCGACATTCTTTCATCTCGGGCTGCAAACTCGCCCGTTGTCTGGTTAACTATCAATTGTGAGTCACAAAAAACTATTACCTCATCTGCTTGTACTGCTGCTGCCAGCTTCAGTCCTGCAATCAATACTTCATATTCTACCTCACTGTTTGAGGCTTTGAACCCCAATCGAATGGACTATTCCAGTATCTCTTCATCTGGAGATATCAGTACTACTCCTGCCCCCGCTCCCTGTCGGTTTGAACTCCCATCAATGAACAGTCGAAAGGAGTCGCCGATGTAAATGCTGCAGGGTCTGAGTTTGTCCTCTTTCCTTTGTTCTTTTGGCTTTGGCTGGGTTTCTTCTTGCTTGTTTGGACATTGTTTATCTTGGCTCAACGGAGCCCGATGTTCGATGGATTCTGGCGTGAACTCGGCCACGAAGTCGGCCAAAACCTGGCCTTTGATTGCAGTTCTGGGCCTGTACTCCAGATCATACTGGCCTAGGGCGACTGCCCATCTGGCTATTCTTCCTGTTAAGTCTCCCTGCTGCAATAGGGACTTCAATGGATGCTCTGTCAGTATCACAATTTTATGGGCCTGGAAGTAATGGTTCAACTTCTTTGAAGCCATTACTAGAGCCAGTGCCAATTTCTTTAAGGGTAGATACCTTGTTTCTGCGTCGGCTAGGGTTTTGCTTACATAATAAACAGCCCTTTGCTCCCCTTTTTTCTTCTCGGATTAGTACTGCACTTATTGCATGTTCTGACACTGCTAAGTATAGAAACAGCTCCTCTCCGGGTTCTGGATTCGAAAGAACTGGAGTTGTGGTCAGGTACTTCTTCAGATCGGCTAATGCTTCTTCGCACTCCTCTGTCCAAAGAAAGTCTGTGGCTTTCTTCACTAATTTGAAGAAAGGTTTGCACTTGTCTGAGCTTCTGCTTATAAACCTATTCAGGGCTGCGGCCCTTCTAGTTAGCATCTGCACCTGTTTTGTCAACGTCGGGTTCTTCAGCTCTAGGATGGCCTTGATCTGATTTGGGCTGGCCTCGATACCCCTCCTGGTCACCAGGTATCCTAAAAACTTACCAGATCCAACTCCAAATGCACACTTTGATGCATTGACTCGGAGCAGATATGTTTTAAGGATTTCAAAGATTGCTTTTAGATCGGTGAGATGACCCTCAGGCTCCTTGGTCTTAACGACCATGTCGTCGATGTAGACTTCTACTGTTCGGCTAATCAGGTATTTGAACATCTTGGTTACCAATCTTTGGTAAGTGGCTCCTGCGTTTTTCAACCCGAAGGGCATCACTCTGTAGCAGTATAGCCCTTTGGGAGTGATAAATGCAGTCTTCTCTTCATCCGCAGGGTCCATAGCTATCTGGTGATGCCCCCTGTAGGCATCCAGGAAGCTCATCCTTCCATGCCCCAAAGTGGCATCTACTAGCTGGTCAATCTTGGGTAGAGGGAAGCTGTCTTTGGGACAGGCTTTGTTTAAACTGGTAAAGTCTACGCAGACCCTCCATTTACCGTTCTTCTTTTTTACCACCACTGTATTGGATAACCATGTCGGGTAGTGAACTTCTTTGATGGCCCTAGCCTCCAGAAGTCTGTCTACTTCTTCCTCTACTGCTTCGACGTGCATCAACGTCGGTCTTCTGGCTCGTTGAATTACAGGTTTGGCCGACCTATCAACATTCAGTTTGTGGCAAGTGATCTCGGGGTCAATACCAGGCATTTCGTAAGGTGTCCAAGCAAACACCTCAATATTTGCTCTCAAAAAGGTTTCTAACTCTTTTTCCTCTTCTTCGACTAAGTCCGAGCTGAGAAGAAAGAAGCGTTCTTCATTCCCATCCTGGACGAGGATTTTCTTCAGTGCCTCATCGCTCTTCTCGGCTGGCTCCTTGCCGACGTCTTCTAGGACTTCCACGTCCTCATCTTCAATTTCTGCCTTTTCTGGCTCTCGTATGCTGCAGGTAGACTTCATTGCTGCCATGGAGCAATTTTTCGCCTGCAGCTGATCACCCCTGACTTCCTTTATCCCATGCTCTATTGGGAATCGCAATAGTTGATGCAATGTTGAGGAGACTGCCCCCATCGCATACAACCATGGCCTTCCCAAGAAGATGTTGTAAGGGGAGGGTGTGTCGATGATGGTGAATTCTATCTGGATCTTCCTGGTGCCAGCCTGCACCTCAAAGTTTACTGCTTCCAGTGGCCATGTCGGCATTCCATTGAACCCAACCATTGGGCCATTAGATTGTTCCATATCGTCCGGGTGAAGGCCGAGCTCCTTGTAACATCGGACGTACATGATGTCACAAGAGCTACCTTGGTCAATCAAGATGCGTTTCACTTGGCACTCCCCAACCTGGAGGGATACTACCAAGGCATCATTATGCGGATGCTGGACCATCTCTATGTCGGCTTCAATAAAGGTTATCATTGGTCCCTGGCGCTCTTCTGCCCGATGTCTCTTCTCCCCGACTTGGTAGACGTGTTGTAGGCGTTTTACCTTCTGGGTCTCCCCTCTGATTTCGTTCTCGTTGACCTTTGAATGAATCATATTAACCACCCGGGGTCCTCCTGCCTGAGGTTGCTGTACTGGGGAAGGCGGAGCTACTGGCGCTTGGGGCAATCTTGCCTGTTCTTCTTTTGTTCTGGCCTCGTCGACCAGATCTCTCAGATGGCCTTGCCTTACCAAGTCTTCCAAGTGTGCTTTCAGGGCTCTGTAACCCTGAGTTGTGTGCCCCTCTTCATTGTGGTAGGCATAACGCCTGCCAACGTTCCTCCCCATGAATTCCATTGGTGCCCTAGCTGGTGCCCTGAAATAGGGCTGGTTCCGAATTTGTTCTAGGACTTTGTGAATTGGGATTCGGAATACAATCGTCACTGCCTGTGCAGTCCTCAGTTCTGTTTCTTGTTTGTTCGATCCGTTGTTACCTCGGCCTCGCTTCAGCGAGCCGTTTCCTTTCTCTTGCTTTATCTCCTTAGTCCCCGACGTGTCTTCCTCGGCTCTAGCATACTTCTCGATTCTCGCCATGAGCTCTTCCATGCCTTTTGGCAAAGTTTTTGCCAAAGATTTCTGTAGTGGGTAGTTGTCTTTTAAGCCGTTCTTGAATGACACGACCGCCACTTCTTAATTACACTCTGGTATTCGGTTGAATACCTCATAGTACCTTTTTGCATAGGCCCTAAGGCCTTCATCCTTACCGATCTTCAGAGCCATCAATGCGCCAACCCTTAATGGCTGTAGTTTGTTTGTCACAAACCTGGTCACAAACATCTCGGCCAGGCCTTCCCAAGTCTTCACGCTTCCCTTTGGTAGTTTGTGGAACCAATCTGATGCAATCTCCCCGAAGGATGAGGGGAACACTTTGCAGAGCAATGGCTCGTTCCCACTATACAATGCCATTGAGTTCAAATATAATCCGACGTGGAAGTTGGGGTCTAACTTACCATCGTATATTTGAAACCTCGACATACTGAATCTCTTCGGCGCCTCAAACCTGTCCAATTCCACCGAGAATGGTGTCCTCGTCTTATCTGGGGAAGTTACTTTGGCGTAGTCATTCTGCTGCTTCCTCTTGAGGTAATCTCTTAGGTTCTCTTTTGTCCTCCCAGGAGCTCAGTCTTTTCGATGCACTACTTTCGGCTTCGTGGTGAGTCCTCTTCGACCATTCTCCATGAGTTGTGTCGAAGCACAGCGCTTGCCCCTGAACGAACTTGCCGATGTCCCTTGGGGTCTGCCTCCTTTGTGTGATGCGTCCTCCGTGATTCTTCTCTTCTTGGCTCCCTTCGTCCGACCTCCCTGGAAGGTCGGTGAGAGTGTCTTTCGCTCCCATTGTGCTGAGGGGCTACAGGGATTGTTCTCTGCCCTCCCTTCTGGGCTTTAGCCGCTGGAATCGGCGTGTCTTGTAGTGGGAACGGTGGCTGCATGACATTGTTTTGCATCATAAAATTGACGATCAATTGCAGGTCTGCCAATTTGTTTGCCATCTCTTTCACCTCTTCGTCCATTCGTAGGCACCTGTCCTTCCATACCTGGAGGTCACCTTCGTTGTAGTACCCGCTTTGATCAGGTTTCTTTGGTACGTCGCCAGTCTGGCTGACGCCTTTTACTCCGTGAGTTTGTTCATGAGTTTCTGTGTTGGACCTATCTCCTTCGACATCAAGGTCAATAGGTCTCCCACTCCCAGCAGGATTGTCATCCCCAATCTTTTCTTGTTGTCCGTTACTGGCCATCTATCCTTCTTTTCTTCCCACAGACGGCGCCAAATTGTGTGAGTGATTTTCTGATCACACTGCCCGCTTAGTAATTAGTTAGAGAGCACCGGCAGAATAGATGACACCTGGCTAACCTGCAACAGAAAGAGAAGATTCCAGCGGTGGTTCGTCCACCCGGCGGCACTCTGACGATCAAGTTAGTATATCTCTCGAAGATAATCAAGTGCTAAATTCACTGCTCAAAGCATAAATTGCGTACCTTAAACCCACGGGGGTGCCTCTCTTTTATAGTTAACTCAATCCTAGTCCCGATAGAAGCCTGACTTCTATGGACTCCCATTTAGTGCTTATTTTGGACTCCTCAAGGGATAAGGATAGACTCCCTAAGAGCATTATCCTAATCCATCTTGAAGTCTTTCCTTATTCTAGGACTCCTGTCCTTATCTGCTTATCTCGGATTCTGATATCTTCGGAGGTGACCTCGGCCTTGCTGAGATAACCTCGGCGTCCATGACCAGGACACGTGGCACCTCGGTTGACATGTCGGCGTCACCCTGTCACGTGTTGGTACTCAAAAAAATATATCTCCACACCTCCCGCAGGTCTAAGGCAGCGCCGCTTGCAGAGATCACCAGGGTGTCCTGTTAGCCGTTCCGAGCGAGGAGACTATAACTTGAGAACTTGCCCCGACCTCCCAAGACAAGTTCTGCTTAAGTCAGGACTCGCATAGCGGAGGAGCATTGAACCCACACCAAGTGTTGATTAGACAACTTGAGGTCCAACCTCCTAACCAACTGTGCTTTGCTCAGAAATTGGCCTAAGGGGGAAGGAATTGAACTCATGACCTTGGGGCATAAACCCCAAACCTTAACCACAATGCCACCCACCCTTAAGGTTATGTGGAACTTGTATTATGCTTGTGAGTAGATTTTTTTTTTTTGGTGTGGAGGTCTTTTTCAAAGTTGGCTTCTAAAAAATTAAATGTCTTGTTAATAAGTGTCTTAGGGGGTGTTTTAGAAAGTTGATTAAAGTTGATTTTTTTGATTTTTTTTTTTTGACTATTTTATTTTTTTATGAGAAAATATAATAAATAATGTAACTCAAAATAAATTAAAAGTTAAAAGCTGATTTTCAACTGGTTGCCAAAACAACCCTTGATAAACATTAGTTTAGAAAAATTTAAAAGAAGGCTGCTATATCATGAAATATAAATAAAGCAATGACTTTACATGACAACTTTAAAAGTGAGACATGTCATCTTAGAATATGTCTTGTGTCATATTTAAAAATTTCTCCTGTTTTTTTTTTTTTTTTTTTTTTTTTTTCAAATAAATATTTTACATTTTCTATTTTTCCTTCTAAAATGTCTTTCATTTTTCTCATCAAGTCCTGGACTTGCCTCCATACCATGGATCATTTAATTTTGCATATAATAAGAAAATAACGAGTTTTCGAAAATATTTAGAAAGTAGTCATTGTTGGAAAATTATAGACTATTTCCGGAATACCATGTATTCGTACTTCTAACCAATCATAATTTATTCTGCTCCTCATATTTTTCAATCACGCCACGCAATACTTCACCTATCCACTTTCTTCACCAATCACAATATTATGAAATATCACGTGTTTATATTTCGAAATTACTGAATAATTATCTAATAGAATAGACACTCCATATTTAAAGATAATTATTAAGTGATTGAAAATGCTATGAAAACATTATTTTTTTTGATGTGTCGGATAAATAATAAATCACGAACATGTTAAAGGATAAATTACAATAAACCCCCTCAATTATAACTCATTTTTGAGTTGCCAACATGACATTTAAGTACATGATCCCAAAGCCAAGTAACACGTTTATCGAATAATGTAATTTGATATTTTTGTCCTTCCAACAAAATGTATGTTACACTGCTACTGTTTGGATATAATTAAATAAAAATTAATTAAATAAATAAAAGAAATACATGGCAATATTAGATATTATAGCGGTTTGGTCAATACTTTTACCCCTAGACAAGAAAAGATTAATGGCTTTGGGTTAGTGGAGTGGTCAGTGGTGGGTGGAATTGGGACCTTGGATAATCATGGCTTTGGGTTTCGGTCTAGGAAGTATGGATACGGACACGAATATGGATACGGATACGTGATACGGTAATTTTAAAAAAATGAAGATACGGACACGGTGCGGGACACGGCAAATTTTATAATTTTTTTTATAAATATTTTTATTTTAATACATCAATTATTTGATTTATTTTTTAAATAATGTGTTCTTATTAATTATTTTATTTTATATTATATATGTGTTTTTTTTATTAATATGTATAAATATATAAGATACAAAATATGTTTTTTTTTTTATTAATACATATATATTGTAAGTATTATATCTTATATATATTATAAGAATATCTCATATGTAGTTCTATACACTTATACAGATGTATAAGATAAGAGTGACGAAAAGGCGAGAGAGAGAGAGAGAGAGAGAGAGAGAGAGACGCGATCTGGTCGAAGACGTGATCGAGTGAGAGATGCGACTGGATGGAGGTTATCGAAGTCGACTGGTTCGACTGGTTCGAAGGTCATCGTCTCCTTTACTCTTCTTCTTCTCCTTTACTCATCTTCGTCTCCTTTCTCTTCTCCTTTACTCTTCTTCTTCTTTTCCGTTTGTGTCCAGATTTGGACACGCGTGTCCAAATTTGGTGGACACGCGTGTCCCCTGCAAAAAAGTAATTAAATTAAAAGGACACGCCAACTGGCTTGTCCCGTACGTATCGCCGGCGTGTCCCCGTGTCTGACACCACCACGACATCAAATTTGACGTGTCCATGCTTCATAGGTTTCGGTCGTAGATGTTTTGGTGGTGGTTTAGGGGTGGATGTGGGTGGGTGGAGGAAGGTGAATGCCGATAGTGGTTCGGGTTTTGTTTGACAAGAAGAGAGTGAAAAGGAGTGGGAGGAGAAGAAAAAATAGGTTGCAAAGAGTATTGTTGCCATCAAAATTGATTTACCTTATCATGTGCCTGGCACATAACAAGATTTCTTTTTTTTGGTAAAACTAAGAGCTAAAATAAATTAAACAGATAAAGTTCTGGGGTACGAAACCCCTCCAGCATCATCATACAACTGGTTGTATAAAAAGGAAGGAGCAAAATTAAAGACATGAAATCCTTCAATGGCAATACTGCCTTGATTTGCTAAAATATCCGCACATTTGTTGGCTTCCTGAAAGATGTGATTAATCATTCCGATCCCAAGCTCATGTATGAGGTACCTGCAGTCAAAGATGATGTTACTGAAGTGATGATATAAGGGAGGTTGTTGTAGAACTAGGTTGGACACAGTTTTGGCATCCGACTCAACACAAATTCCGGATAATCCTAAATCCACTGCCAGTTTCAAGCCATCTCTGAGAGCCCAAAACTCTGCCTCCAAAGCTGAGGCAACTCCTAAGTTACGAGCAAAACCTGCAACCCAGCAGCCCAAGCAGTCACGAATAATCCCACCTCCACCGGCTAAACCAGGAGAGCCCTTAGCTGTACCATCAATATTGAGCTTGAAGGTTCCATAGATAGGTGGTTTCTAACCAGTAGAGAGATGGATAGAGTTTTTACAGGGTTTGCCTCGATCAGAAATATGTTGCACATGACAAGGTTTCATCCAAATCTTAATGGGTATTTGACGGAAAGAGTTAATTATCAAATGCTATATTCATAGATGAGGTTCAATGTGATATTTTACATATTAGGGGACAATTCAAAACCCAGTCAAACTTGAGAGGGGGTTATTGAAATTTATTAATATTAAATTGGTCATTCATTATTTCAATTACTTGACAAAATGAGTCATTTTAAATTTTTTGATACATGATTGATTGGAAGTAAAAAACTTGAAAAGCTTGAAATTTTGCAAGCTTGAAATTTTGCAAGTAGTCCTTGGTGTATTTTGGAATTGATGAGAATATCCATTACATGTTAATATATGTGTGCTTTCTATGGTCATTACTCATTTCGGAGTGTGTGTTCTTTGATTAGTATGTCTCATTTTGTACACACTCTTGGATTAGCAAATTTTGGAGTCTTCCGCCTTAGTGATCTTTTTTTCTCTATGGACTTCTGGCATTATATCTTTTTCTTTTCTAGAGGAATTGACCTATACTAGCACATTGTGGGTGATGTTGAGTCTCTTAACCACCTTTCATCTTTTTGCATCTCCACGGCTTTCCCATCTGTTCTTTAGAGTCCAGCCATGAGGAAAAGGCTACCTCAGAGTCACCAACTAGGCTATCCTTTTTATATCCATGCTTCTCTGGTTCGGTTTCTATACTCTTGAGCGTATTAGCCGCCAATGAGTGTGAAAAAGAAAGAAAAAATGTACAAAAGAAAGAAAAGAAAAAAAGTGAAAAAGAAAGAAAAAAAAAGGGATTCATTGATTGAGGGGGAGCCTCCGCTTTTACTCACCAAATACCCCTTGATTCCTAGTGGTTTGACTTTCCTTAGTTGTGCTTAGATTCTCATACCGGAGGTCCAGTTTTCAGATCACTACTAGGATTTGAATCTCATGTTTGTCGAACTCCAAGAGTCACACACATACTTTTCTAATGGGATCTATGCTTTTCACATAATGCATCACTTTCTTTTATGACGAATTTTCTAGAGGCTGTGCACATTGTGTTTTCAAGTAATTGTGCTTCTTGGATAGTCTTGTGTGTTTTAAGGTACAAATCTGAAATTCCTTGCTTGCTCCACCATATTATTTTTGTCGTTTTCTTCTTGTTCATTTTTTTCAATTTGTGGTTACTATTAGTGAGAGGGAGTTTGGTTCATTTTGGATTGGTTTGGTAAGGGAGTTTGGCATTAGTTGGTTTGTGTGTTGTTATCCACTACTTGTTTATTACTTACATCTTGCAGGTTATTCATTTTTCCATCATCTTGTCCCTGTTTGTATGGTTTTTGATCTTACTTTAGTTGATTGAGCTTCCTTTGTCAATTCGTGGCAAAAAAGGAGAGAAAGTTGTTGTTCGTGTTTTCATGCTACATGTTCTTAAAATCTTCAATTTCCATCTATTCATTTTTTTATCTCATGCTTCAAGATAATCTAGTAATATGTTTATTGTTTTTTTATATACTCTTATGGCACTAATAGTTGTTTTGGAGATTGTGGCACTAATAGCTGTTTTGCAGGTCATTGCAAATCATGACCTTGAGAAAGAAGTTTGCGTTTGTTGGTTGTAATAGGTTGGGGTGATTAGGATTTTTTTTGTTAGGTGTGTTTTGTCACGGCATTGCCAAAGGGGGAGATTATTAGGTTTTTATTCTTGGCAACCCCGTTTGACAAAAATCCTTTAAGTTGTATTTATTTTCGCACTTTTTATTTCAGTGAGGCTATGAGCTTTTAGATGCGAATCCAACCTGAATTGTGCCTTGCAGAGAAGTTTTGTGATGTTAATTCTTTCAAGATTGCCACTTCACTAATCATGACAAGGATCGAGCTG
Organism: Camellia granthamiana; assembly: GCA_036172215.1. Classification (NCBI taxonomy): domain Eukaryota; kingdom Viridiplantae; phylum Streptophyta; class Magnoliopsida; order Ericales; family Theaceae; genus Camellia; species Camellia granthamiana. Next base: position 89,109 of record JAXFYN010000038.1, on the reverse strand, counting down.
CCCGGTCAGCTTGCGGGGGTCTAGGGGGCAGCGCCCCTTGGTGGGTCCGAGGCAGCGCCCAGGCGGGGTCGAGAGGCAGCGCCCCCCGAAGCAAAATGCAAAAATGCATTCAAAGTTGCCTGTCCGCTCGAGCGGGCATTCCCCCGCTTGAGTGGAGATTGGTGAGTTCCAGAAGTATGCGTGTCTGCAAAAATACTGTGATCCGTGTTTTCATGCTTGAGCGTCGAAACCCCCGCTCGAGCGTACATCCTGGTTTGGAACACGTCATATAGTGTCCCCGCTCGAGCGTCCATTCCCACGCTCGAGCAGACCTCCCGATTTCAGATTCTATAAATTCGCATGTTGGTCTAAATCTAGGGTTTGACCTCCAAATCTTCTTCTTGGGTTCTAGGGTTTATATCTGGGGCTATTTTGCTAGTTTTCTTTGATGTTTCTTTGAGTATTCAACTCATGGTTTAAGGAGGATACATCAAAGGATTGTTTGTTCATTTTATACAAAAGATAGAGTTGTTCTTCGGTGGATTCTGAAGAATTCGAGCCTGAAGCTTTGGTGGATTCTGGAGTGGCTCATCGTCAAGACAATTCCGAGGTGAAGACAGGGCTGGAAGAGGCACATAGGGGTTGGTTCAATTCGGGCGTAGATTCGCTAGGTAATTGAGAGTATACCTGTGTAATTCCTTTATATCTTCTTAGTAGATTATTTTGTGGCTGTTGCCCGTGATTTTTTTTTATCACAATTGGAGGTGCTCCAATTGTGATTTTTCCATGTTAAAATCGTTGTGTCGATTTGTCTTGATTGTTTGATTGGGATTGTTTTATTGCTTTAAATTGATACATAATCACAAATCAATATTTAGCGGATTTCTAGATTTTTCAATTGGTATCAGAGCAAGTCACTTTTTTGTTTTTTTTAAAACTTTTGAGCGAGATCTTGTTTGATTTGTGATAATGGATTCAATACGTGAGGGAAATTCTATGGTTCGACCACCCCTACTTGACGGATCCAATTATTCTTTTTTGAAAGCTTGGATGAGATCGCTTTTCAAATCTATTGATGAAAAAGTTTGGCAATCTGTCATGTATGGGTGGACCGAACCAACGATTACTGTTGATGGAGTAACTTTCCCCAAACCAATTGATAAGTGGGACACAATTGATTACCAAAATAGTAGCTGGAATAGTAAAGCTATAAATTCTCTCTTTTGCGCTGTCACACCTGAAGAGTTTAGTCATATTTGTAATTGTGAAGTCGCAAAAGAGACTTGGGATATCTTACAAACTATTCATGAGGGCACTCCTTCGGTTAAACGCTCAAAACTTCAAAGGCTCACGTCTAGTTTCGAAAACCTTTCAATGAAAGATAGTGAGACCTTTGATGAATTTTATGCGAAGTTGAGTGACATTGTGAATTCCAGCTTCAATTTAGGTGAAAAAATACCGGAATCCAAGATTGTAGGAAAAATTTTGAGGTCCTTGCCCGATCGGTTCCAACCAAAAGTTACGGCTATTGAGGAGGCTCAAGATGTTGACAACCTCAAGCTAGATCATTTGGTTGGAAATCTTCAAACTTATGAGGCACATAAGAATTTCAAAAAGAAACAAAAAGATGTTGCTTTTAGTAGTGCTCATAGAGCTGGAGAGGATTCTGATGAGGATTGTGAGATAGATTCCAAGATTACGGATGCTTTTGTAAAATAATTTAAAAAATCTTTTCTAAAAAAGAATCTTAATCTTTTGGAATCTACTCATACTCAAAAATCTAAATGCAAAGATAAACTCAAAATTAATTCGCTAGCCAAGAAGGAGAAAGGAAAGATACAAGGGAACTTTGAAAGAGTCCAATGCTATGAATGCCAAGGATTTGGCCACTTTGCTCAAGAATGCCCTACTCATTTGAGGAAGAAGAAAGCCCTCGCTATCACTTGGGATGATGAATCAGAATTTGATAAAGATGAAAGTGACAACGAAGATCAAGACGAGGAGGGACAAACAATTCCTTGCTTTCATGGCGGCTTCCAAAACTGAAGGATGAACAGAGTAACCGAAGAGGCTGGTTGAGAATGACACTGATAATGAATCATCGGGAAGTGATGATGAAGAGCTTGAGCAAACTTATGAAAAGTTGTTCAAGGAATCTCTTAACTTATCCAAATTGAATGACAAACTCACGACGAAACTCAAAGCGTGTGAAAGTGAGAATGCCAAACTAAAGGAGGAGATTTCTGAGGCTGGTATTGATGCCATCAAGATAGCTAATGATCGACAAGCTCTTTGTGCATAACTCTTGACTTGTGAGACAGAGAGGAATGAGCTACAGCAAATCTATGCAATCTATGAAGAAAAGATTGAATCTTTCGAGATGTCTCAAGTTGCTTTGGAAGAACTAATGATCAAGAAAGAGGAAGAGCTCAAGTGTGCTATGGCAACCATTGGTCTTTGGAACAAAGAATCAAAGACTTTAGACAATATCATTAGTTCTCCATAAATTTGTTCTGACAAGAGTGGCATTGGCTTTGGTGGTAAGAAAGAGCAAAAACAGAGTGCATCTACATCTCATTATACAAAACTCAAGGGTAGGGGGAGCACAACATTTAATGAGAGGAAAGACTTCTCAATCTTCCTAAAGTTGGTAAGGTTAAAGAAAAGAAAGTACACCCTGTGTTTATTTGTCATTATTGTGGTATGCATGGTCATATTCGCCCTTATTGTTATAAGTTGCATGGGAGAGTGTCTCATAGAGATGGAAGAAATTTCAATATCTCGTGGGGTAGGAGACACTTCATTGGTGGTAATGAGGTTAAGGGTCATACTAGACCTCGTTATTTTGATTTGCTTGAGACCAAACATGGAGCGAGTTTGCATTTGCCTAGCTCTAGGAATAGGAAGTTGGAAACCATGTCGAGACGGGTTCTCATTGAAGGGGAAGGGAACCTCAACGTCAAGACACCACCCAAGAACCGCCATTCTCACAACTTTGTTCATACTAAAGCAGTTTGGATGAGAAAACTTGACTTGTGTTAATTTGTTTAGTCGTTTTAGTTTTTGGGTTTTTGTGTGTTTTTTTTTCTTTTTGAGTCATTTGATGTGTGCCTGTTCGTTTTCTGTCTTGCTTTGTTTTAAAAAAAAAAAAATCCAAAAAGACTTTCTTAGTATGGTTTTGCAAGCTTGAAATTTTTGAGTAGTCCTTGGTGCATTTTGGAATTGATGAGAATATCCATTACATGTTAATATATGTGTGCTTTCTATGGTCATTGCTCATTTCGGAGTGTGTGTTCTTTGATTAGTATGTCTCATTCTGTACACACTCTTGGATTAGCAAATTTTGGAGTCTTCCGTCTTAGTGATCTTTTTTTCTTTATGGACTTCTGGCATTATATCTTTTGTTTTTCTAGAGGAATTGACCTATACTAGCACATCGTGGGTGATGTTGAGTCTCTTAATCACCTTCCATCTTTTTGCATCTCCACGGCTTTCCCCTCTGTTCTTTGGAGTCCAGCCATGAAGAAAAGGCTACTTCAGAGTCACCAACTAGGCTATCCTTTTTATATCCATGCTTCTCTGGTTTGGTTTCCATACTCTTGAGTGTATCAACCGCTAATGAGTGTGAAAAAGAAAAAAAAAATGTGAAAAAGAAAGAAAAAATGTGCAAAAGAAAGAAAAGAAAAAAAGTGAAAAAGAAAGAAAAAAAAGGGATTCATTGATTGAGGGGGAGCCTCCGCTTTTACTCACCAAATACCCCTTGATTCCTAGTGGTTTGACTTTCCTTAGTTGTGCTTAGATTCTCATACCGGAGGTCCAGCTTTCAGATCACTACTAGGATTTGAATCTCATGTTTGTCGAACTCCAAAAGTCACACACACTTTTCTCATGAGATCTATGCTTTTCACATAATGCATCACTTTTTTTATGAGGAATTTTCTAGAGGCTGTGCACATTGTGTTTTCAAGTAATTGTGCTTCTTGGATAGTCTTGTGTGTTTTAAGGTACAAATCTGAAATTCCTTGCTTGCTCCACCATATTATTTTTGTCGTTTTCTTCTTGTTCATTTTTTTCAATTTGTGGTTGCTATTAGTGAGAGGGAGTTTGGTTCATTTTGGATTGGTTTGGTAAGGGAGTTTGGCATTAGTTGGTTTGTGTGTTGTTATCCACTACTTGTTTATTACTTACATCTCGCAGGTTATTCATTTTTCCATCATCTTGTCCCTGTTTGTATGGTTTTTGATCTTACTTTAGTTGATTGAGCTTCCTTTGTCAATTCGTGGCAAAAAGGGAGAGAAAGTTGTTGTTCGTGTTTTCATGCTACATGTTCTTAAAATCTTCAATTTCCATCTATTCATTTTTTTATCTCATGCTTCAAGATAATCTAGTAATATGTTTATTGTTTTTTTATATACTCTTATGGCACTAATAGTTGTTTTGGAGATTGTGGCACTAATAGCTGTTTTGCAGGTCATTGCAAATCATGACCTTGATAAAGAAGTTTGCGTTTGTTGGCTGTAATGGGTTGGGGTGATTTGGGATTTTTTTTTGTTAGGTGTGTTTTGTCACGGCATTATCAAAGGGGGAGATTGTTAGGTTTTTATTCTTGGCAACCCCGTTTGACAAAACTCCTTTAAGTTGTATTTGTTTTTCGCACTTTTTATTTCAGTGAGGCTATGAGTTTTTAGATGCGAATCCAACCTGAATTGTGCCTTGCAGAGAAGTTTTGTGATGTTAATTCTTTCAAGATTGCCACTTCGCTAATCATGACAAGAATCAAACTGCCCGGTTAGCTTGCGGGGGTCTAGGGGGCAGCGCCCCTTGGTGGGTCCGAGGTAGCGCCCAGGCAGGGTCGAGGGGCAGCGCCCCCCAAAGCAAAATGCAAAAATGCATTCAAAGTTGCATGTCCGCTCGAGCGGACATTCCCCCGCTCGAGTGGAGATTGGTGAGTTCCAGAAGTATGCGTGTCTGCAAAAATACTGTGATCCGTGTTTTCACGCTCGAGCGTCGAAACCCCCGCTCGAGCGTACATCCTGGTTTGGAACACGTCATATAGTGTCCCCGTTCGAGCGTCCATTCCCACGCTCGAGCAGACCTCCCGATTTCAGATTCTATAAATTCGCATGTTGGTCTAAATCTAGGGTTTGACCTCCAGATTTTCTTCTTGGGTTCTAGGGTTTATATCTGGGGCTATTTTGCTAGTTTTCTTTGATATTTCTTTGAGTATTCAACTCATGGTTTAAGGAGGATACATTAAAGGATTGTTTGTTCATTCTATACAAAAGAGAGAGTTGTTCTTCGGTGGATTCTGAAGAATTCGAGCCTGAAGCTTTGGTAGATTCTGGAGTGGCTCATCGTCAAGACAATTTCGAGGTGAAAACAGGGCTGGAAGAGGCACATAGGGGTTGGTTCAATTCGGGTGTGGATTCGCTAGGTAATTGAGAGTATACCTGTGCAATTCCTTTATATCTTCTTAGTAGATTGTTTTGTGGTTGTTACCCTTGGTTTTTTTTTATCACAATTGGAGGTGCTCCAATTGTGATTTTTCCATGTTAAAATCGTTGTGTCGATTTGTCTTGATTGTTTGATTGGGATTGTTTTATTGCTTTAAATTGGCTTTAAATAGATACATTATCACAAATCAATATCTAGTGGATTTCTAGATTTTTCAGGTTTCAACCGCTTACAATTGGAAAATTGAATAATTTGATTCTTGTACCTGGAGACGCAGCACAGTTGATTAGGAAAGGGGTCTCAAGTTACTATCATACATGGCAGTTGGCGTGAATTTGATTCTTTTATGCTCTGCAAATCTTGATTTAAACGGAGCGTGCATTGAGGGGTCAACAACAAACAATATGCCACCTTGTTGATCTTGACTCGGGCTCTGTCTTAGACTTACAGGAGGATGTGAGGATATCCCCATAAAAAGATAAAATAAAATTCCTGTACATCATTATCTATTTTTAGGATTATTTACACTTTTTTAATTATTAATAAATATTATTTTATTTTATTATTTGTGAATTCTTATATTTTGATGATTACAATTATAAAAATGTATAACTTTTACTCCATTTAAATCATTTTAAAAAAGAATGTATTTATATAATTTTTATAATTGAGGAGGTTAATGTGTATGAATTCATAATTGATTAGTGTAATTAACTTATACTTTTATTTTTTTATTAAGTGCGGATAATAGGAGAAAAGGGTATCAGAAAAGATTCAAACCAGGATATTAAGGTCAAGTTTGGCAACTCAAAAATAATCTATCTTTTTTATCTTTTTATTATTTTTCCATCACATCACCTCTCTACTTTTCTGTACATTTTTTCATAAAAAGACAAAAAGTACACTTATTTAGGTCATCCCAAACAACCCCTAAGTAGTTTACAACCACATTTAAAAAAAAAAAAAAAAAAAAAAAAAGTTTACAACTAAAAAATTGGTATTATTTGATAGCCCTAGTAGCTCTTGCTCATTGTACATCATTAATAGGGAGAAATGCAAAATGGGGGTTCATGAATGATATGTTTAAAAATGGAATTTTATGCCTCCCTCTTTAAATATTCTCCTAAAAGGCAGAAATTATTTAATTGGTTCAAATTATCACATTTTTGTATGTTGTTCAATGTTCTATAATTTGTTTATTATTTTATTAATTTAAGACTATATATTCATTTAGCCCCTATTATTCGTTAGGCACACAATCAATATAAAAATAATTGAATGACATAAAGCTATATGCACCCTTGTATTTTTTAAAATAAAATTATATATACTAATTGGTATATTAATTATTATACTAACGGATGATGTGACATAATTTTATTGACAACCTTTATAGTTTGTATAATAGATGAGATTTATAATTTTAAAATTATAATACTATAACATGTATAATTAATATAGTAATTGGTGGTATCGCCATCATATTTAGGATCCCCTTTGGATCCCCTCTTGATTTGATTGGTCACCTTTTTCTTCTTTTCTCTTTTTTTTTTCTTTTTCCTCCAATCAACACCCGCCATGTGTCAAAGGGGGTGGTGGAGTGGTGATTTGAGGGGGTGCCAATCACCACTGGTTTTTAAAATAAAAGGAATCAAAATGTGGGGTTTCTTTTGATTAAAGCCGTGATTATTGCATTTTAAAGTTGCATATGGCAATTGCTTTAACAAAAGGAAACAGTGAAAAGCATCATCTTATCGTGCCAACTACTTTAGCAAAAGGAAACACAGAACACGGGCAAGAGAACATGACACTCCATAATTTAAAGATAATTAATAATTATTAATTATTAAGTGATTGAAAATGTTATGTTACATTATTTTTTTTTTGATGTTCTGGAAAAATAATAAATTACAAAACATATTAAATTGGTCATTTATTATTTTAATTATTTAATTAAAAATGAGTCATTTTAAATTTTTTTGGTGTATCATTGATTGGAAGTAAATTTTTCCTTTCCACATGTCCTTTCAGTTTCCTTTTTTTCTTCACAAATTATTTCAAAAAATTAAAATCTAAACATAACATTAGATCTTGATATTTTAACAAAAAATAATGAACAATATCAATTGAACACCTGAAGGACTTGAAAGGCTCGTTTGCTGGTGCTAATTGCATCTTTTCTAAGGGAATTTTGAGAAGATGATTAAAAGTTGATTTTTTAATTTTTAAAATTTTTTTAACTTTCTTATGTAAGAAGTGATATGATCCAAAATAAGTTAAAAACTAACTTTTAAATTTTATTTTATTATTATTATTATTATTTTTATGTTCTCAAATGGCGCCTAAGTTGTTTGGTAGTCAATGGTCATATCATAGCATGATTGTTGTTTATTATTATTAGGGTAAATTACAAATACACTCATTGAGATTTGATTAAAATACAAATCGCCCCTATAATTTTAAAAATTATATTTCACCCCTAGAGTTTCTAATTTCATAACAAATCGCACATTTTATTAATAAATTATCAAATTAATTAACAGTTTTTGATGATGTTAGAAATATGTTTCAATTAATAATTTAAGTAATTTTATTACTGTATAAAAGAGTAATTATGAATTTTATTTTTTTAGTTAATTATGTTAAATAAATTTTTTTAACAAGGGGGTGTTTGTAATTTTCCAAATCACAGAGGACAATCTATATTTTAAGTAAATCTTAGGAGATGTATTTATAATTTACCCTTATTATTATTATTATTGTTTTTTGTTTTTTTGTTTTTATAACAAATAGCATGAGATTTTAAAAAAAATAAAAAATAAGTTGATTTTTGATGTTTTAATTACAGGAAAGGGCATCGAATTGTTGTATGAAATATCATTGAATTTGCACGGATTTTTAGTAAGGGATTAATACGCAATTTGTAAATTTTAATTTTGTCAATTTAATCTTAAATTTTTTAAATTTGAGTCAAATTAAACTAGTTTCATAGGGATGTTAAAAATTCAATTTGATTAGCTCAATTGGCCATCCCTAGGTTAATTCTTGTCAAAAGGTAAAAATTGATAATTTCTTCAAAATTACTGGTAGCATTTGGTTGTGTTTTGAAAGAGTGATGCTACACGCATTAAAAAATGTGGTTAGTAATAATATCATAATACTAGTTGGTACATTAGTATATATACTAATTGGTACATGTAGCATCACCGATACTAAAAACGTCTTGAATTATGCCACATCATTAATTAATACACTAATTAGTTCATATAGCATTAGTTGTTTTGAAATTGTGATTCCAATCAACTCTTTTCAAAATTCATAACCAAACATACAATTTAAAACTCAATTCAAAAATTATTTTCAAAACTTATAACCAAATATACAACTCAAAATTCAATTCAAAACTCTATTTAAAAAAAAATCCAAAAAATATTTTTTATTTTATTTTTTAAAATTATTTTTAAAATCATGATTTAACTATGGAGTCATATTTTGAATTATGAGTTTTGAAATAGAAAATTTGTTTAGTTAAGTTTTGAAAAGAATTATGAGTTGTATTTTGAGTTTTGAGTTGTATTTTGAAATTTTTTGAATTTATTTTTTTAAATATTTAAAAATTTTCTTAATTTTATTTTTTTGGGTAAATATTTTATATTTTAAATAATTATTTATTTATTTATTTTAATGTTCATTATGTTTCATACATTTTTGTAATGTATTTTATTTTAAATATTTTAAATATTAAAAAATTTTAAAATTTTTATTTTTTTATTTTAATTATTTTATTTTATTCTATTAATATATTTTTAAATATTTTAATTTTTTTGTTATGTGTTTGGTTACGATTTGAGTGCTGAGTTTTAAAAGTAATGTGGAGTTTCGAATTATATGTTTATTTATTTTTTTTGAAAATAGTTTTTAAATTTAGTTTGAGTTATATGTTTAGTTACAATTTGAGTGTGGAGTTGTGTTTTGAGTTTAAAACATTAAAAAAATAAAATATTTACAAAATAAAATAAATATTTAAATAAAAATTATACATTTAAAATAAAAAAAATTTTTAAACAATTTTTAATATTAAAAAAAAAATAAATCCAAAAAATTTCAAAATACAACTCAAAAACTCAAACTAAAAGTACAACTCAAAACTTTTTCAAAATTCAAAAACATTTTTTCAAAACTCATAATCAAACAAATTTTTTCTTTTTAAAATTAAATTCACAATTTCACATTTAAATCACAATTTCACACTCAAATCATAAATTCAAAACTAAACTGTTGAGCTTGTTGAGATTTGTAACATGATTGCTTATTTATTCTTCATGGCCTCTTTGTTAGGTGATTGTTGGACTTCTATAGTTATTCGACTAGATTTAACAATCTCTTATTAATTAATTTATTTTTTTAAAAAAAATTTGCTAAAATTGTTAACATAATTGCAAACGTGAAAACATTATTTTATTAACAATTTTTTAAAGATGCTACTAGTAACCCAATCTTATTTCTTTGGAATCTCTACTTTATTAGACTTCCACTCACCAAAATTACTTTTTTATTTTTTTTTAAAACATCCACCATAATAATAATTTATCTTTTTTTGGATCCCCACCCGTGCAACTCATTTCTTCTAGCAGTTCCTCACCTCTGGCCAATGGTGACCCCCCTCCTCATCAGCGGAGTGGTGAGGGAGGTGGGGAATGTAGTGGTGAGGGTCACAAGGAGGAGTTGGGAAGGAGCGGATGACGGTACGGAGGGGTGTCGGATCTGGGATGATGGGAGAGAATGGTGGCTAGGATGGGAGTGGGGTGAGGTTGGTGGTTAGGGACGAGGACAAAATTATAATTTGCTAGTAAGATAAATTTGTAATAAAAAAAATATTAAGTTGGTAGGGTCCAATGAATACCTCTGTTTGTACAATGCTACAAGTACTCATTGTTAAACTACATGTGAATACCGTCAATACTTTTGTAGCCTTGATGATCAATCCGGATTGTCATGGAAAAATGCCCCACGTGAACATGAAATTGGAAGAATATTAAGGCCTCGTTTGGAAACAGGTTATTTTAGTAATTTTTTGACTTTTTACGAAAAGATGTGCAGAAAAGTAAAAAGGTGATGTGACAACTTTTAGTAACTTTTTGACTTTTTGACTAAAATAGCCACTCTCCAAACGAGGCCTAAGTTTCATTTGAATTTATGAATTTAAATTTCTAAAATGAATTCAAGAGTCTTATCGATTGATGACAAGCCTTAGGTTTCAACCACTATTTGTTGTTTCAAAATTAGAAATGAGAGGTGATGATCTATGATAAATGAACATCTTTGCTAATCCGGGTAGGATTATATATTTCATTCAATGACATAAAAGGAAAAAAAAAAATTCTATTTATCTCACATAAATTGCAAAACAGGAAAATCAAAATTGGTCCAACAAATAACAACCACTACTTGCGAGATCTCTTTGGAATATTTCGCTGTTGTGTTGAATAGGAATGCTTTTACTTTTGTTCAAAAGAATGATCCTGACTTCAACTAATGAAAGCAAATACACTCCTTTTCAATGACTTCTGTTTTATAAACTAAAGTTACTACTAAAAAAAAGAATTGATTTCACAATAGAATCAAGAGGCCTCAGATGACTCAACGTCTACTACAAATATTTAGAAAATTATAATGCATAAAAGCCAAATCTTTGAAGCACTTGTATCATTTTCTTTGTCAACATAAACCTCTGAGAGTAGAGCTCAATGACGTGTTTGTTGCCACTACTGGCAATGCCACTGTGACGAATGATAAGCAAATTGTATCAAGATATGGTTGGAGCTGCTGCTGATGTCTGAAATTATGGGAATGAAAATCGCCAAAGTCTGGAAAATCAGAGTACATTGTCAGTTTTTTTTATAATATTTAAAATAAATAAATAAATAAATAAATAAATAAATAAATACAATCTGTTTAGTTCCTCCTGGGGAGAGATGAACATAGCTTATCCATGAAGCATGTCATATATATGATGAAAGTAAATAAGCATATACAAAAGTCAATCACGTTGTCTACTTTCCCTTGCACATCTTTCCATTATAAGTATGCAAAGATCATAAATTGGTGAGGCGTTGCATTGCTTCCAGAGTAGGAAGATTCATCAGATTCTCGTAATCCTTCAAAGAATGAAGAGATGAAAGGTTACCCAGACACTCCGGCAGAGCTTCCAATCCATCAAAATCTTCAATTGACGATAATTTTAAGGCAACGAGGCCCTGAAGTTGATCAAGCAGATACTTCCTAAAGACCCAAAGCAATTTATATTTAACTTTGATGCTTGTTGGGTGAAGAACCCAAGAGTAGGGCTAGTTTGGCATGTACTAAAAAAGTGCACTTTTTGACTTATTGGTGGGTTTGGGTTGGGTTTGGGTTGGGTTTGATGTGATGTGTTAGAGAGTTGATGTGATTTAAATAGGATGGTGTGACTTAAATAAGATAGTGACTTTTTGACTTTTTAACTTATTTAGATGATGCCAAACCAAGCCTAAGTTTATAATTTCATAAATCAAGGCATTAAAGTAAGCAATTTTCATACGTTGGCTTCCGATTCAAATGGAAAGATCAGAATAATTTGTTCACACAAAAATTAGATTCTGAAAGAGACTGAAGTACGGAATAAATGAAAAGAACATAATACCATCAAAACAATTGAAAGTTTCAAAATCTCATCTATCTTGCAATGAAATTTTCATTTCCTTTAGTTTTCTCTTCACCTGATTTCTTTTAATTTGGATGAGATAGCCAATTATGAACATTAGGTTATCAGCCTGCATTTTGCCAAAGAGGAGATAACTAGAGAGACAGAGACAGAAAATACCACTTACAAATCTTGAGCAGCAGTTGATCTTTGAGACACAAAACTATAAACAGAATTATTCTTTTTGCTTCACATGTGATACTCTCTGCACATTAATTCACAAACTTGATAAGGAAATGAAGAAAAAGAACAAAAGACAACAGAATGCTGTATTGCCACCTGCAAATCTTGAGCTGCACTTGATTTTTTTCATGTTTGTTTTAGCTTTGCTAGCTTTTCTTTTCAACTAGGAAGCACTTGGCCCTTCCAATAGAATAAGCTGATCCAGCTGATGTGAGAGTTCCAGCTCAAGCACCTATTTCCAGCAAGCTACCTTCATTCAATTCAAATATCAGATAGTGATCGCGCCAATTCTTTCATTAAAGAAAGATTAGCACTTCCTAATTATAAGAATCTCATACTTAATCAATTAGGCATAGAGGGAGAATACCACCTGCAAATTTTGTGCTGCACTTGATCTTTGTGACCCAAAACTATAGACAAAATTATTCTTTTGGCTTCACATGCAAAATAATCTGTACATGAATACAAGTTTCCAGATGAGTTAGGGATGACTTGATGGGTTATTTAACTCTGTACGTGAACCAAACTTGATTTGGAGATTAAACAAAAAAGAAAAAAAAGGCAACAGAATGCTATATGTAATTTGTTAGATGCTCCAAGTAACAGATCATCTATTGAAATGTCTCAAGACAAAGAAACTGACATATATAGCCAATTTGCAGAAAAAGGCAAGCATTAACAGATAAAATTAAAATTGAATTGAACTGAATCATACAATTTGAACTCCAAACAAAAGCTACATACATAATTCAATCCTCCAAGTGGAATGTTGTGGCAAATTCATCGTTAGATTAATTGCCTCCTGCACAAACTACCTCTGCACATGCTACAAATCAATATGACTGACCAAAGTGTTATAATTGGAAATGTCAACTCAACTCAGCTGGCTTTTGCATACTCTAGGTAGCATGAAGCACTACGGCTTTTAGAATTAGTAATATACAAGATAGCATGGAAAACCCATGTTTAAGGACATATCATCTGAAGCAATGCTCAGGAACCCACAGTTGGGGCACTATGTCATTGTGAGTTTTAGATCATTTAGCTTCATAAGCTAAAATGAGATTATTTGAAATTGGAACATTAGAAAAGCGTTGGTTCAAAATTGAATCATGTCATTTCATCAAATCCCATGAATGATTTTTTAGGAGGGATACAAAATTCTCAAATTTCAGGAACATTCTAATCAAACCTATAGATGATTTTTTTAGGATGGATACAAAATCCTCAAATTTCCGAAACATTCCAATCAAACCTATAGATCATTTTTAGGATGGATAAAAAAATCCATAAAATGTAATTTTAATTAACATGAGAGCACAACATATGTACAATTACTATAGTTATGTAGTTCTATCATCTCAAGAACCAGGGATGGTGACTTAAATTGGTACAAAAGTCTAGGTGCCCCATGCAAGTTTAACCTGGTATATGAACATTGATAATCAACAACAGACAAAATTGAAATTTAATTAAACTAAATCATACGATCTGAACTCCAAACTAGAACTACATACATATTTCAATCCTCCAAGTGGATTGTTGTTGCAACTCCATCGTTAGTTTAAGTGCCTCCTAACTCAATCTACCTGTGTACATGTTTTCTGAAGCTATATGCAACTTTCAGTGGCTATTGGACATAGCTCAGTTAAAAGCAATGCTCTCAAGAACCCACAGTTAGGGCACCATCTCATTGTGAAATGTAGATCATTAGCTTCATCAGCTAAAATGGAATTAGTTAAAATTAGAGTATCAGAAAAGCATTTGTTCAAAATTGAAACATGTCATTTCATCAAATCCTATAGATGATTTTTTAAGACGGATACAAAATCCTCAAATTTTAGGAACATTCTAATCAAACCTGTAAGTAAATGATTTTTTAGGATGGATAAAAAACCCATAAAATTAAATTTTGATTAACACTGAAAATTGGCCTTTTAAATTGGTTGCATAAAACATAATAATTCCCATGTTCTGAAAACAAAGTTGACTAATATAATTAAGTCGTCATTTTTCTTTTCTGAAACTTAGAGCATTATGTCTTTGTTAATAACATCAAACCAACGTTTGTGTTATGAAGATGGATGCAATGCAACACGCAAGAACGCTGGTATGCCATCCCAATTAATTAATTTTTTTTTTTAGGTATAGAAAATCAATATTTGACTAAAAGCTAAGCAGGAAAGAATTTTGAAGACCGGTTGATTATAGAAATTATTTAGTTTTTCACTTGACAAGAATCTTCGACTGACAAAGTTGAACTATTAACCTTGAAAATTACAAAACAAATAACTGAAATGACTAACAACCTACAAAGTTTGCATCAAATTTCTCTAACACTGCAAAATCATGTGCACCAATGATTACCTCTTCTCCCTACATCGATTATTAATGGCCTGCACTAATTGATTGTACTGCTGGCAGGCAGTAAATCCAGCACTTTCACATGAAGAAAAACCAGAACTCCTTGTAGAAGACCCTGTAACATAGCAATTTGTGTTAGCACAGAGATATTAATAAATCTGGAAATATAAAAGGAAAACATATATATATATAAGTTTCAAATAAGAAAAATGTTATAAACTACTACATACTCATGGTTTAGTAAATCGTATACTAGAGCGGAGATAAAAATGTATAATACATATAAAAATAAAAATAAAAAATAGAAGCTAGATTAAAACTAATAGACTTTAGAGAGAGAGAAAGAGGGGTTTTAATTAATTAGTTATTACATCATTTTCAGGAGTTAATTAATTATTTGTTTGGTTGGAGACACAGAGGACTTACGTAATTGGCAGTAAACTTTTTTATGCTTCATCTTGAAGAAGAAGATTAGTCATTTGCAGAGGACACCATTACAGTCGACCTGAAACCCAAAAAGGGGTTGATGAGATAAAGGAAACGAGCAAACAACATTGGGAAGGTGGGCGATAGGAGTGACAAGAGAAGAGAAGAAATCAAGAATATGGATAACAATTGGAGAAATATTTAAGTTACCTTTAAATCAAAATGTCTGGAATATGGGCAATCTTGTGCCATTCTTGGCCACTTTCCCTTGCACATCTTTCCTTTAGAAGGGGACAAACACCAATTGTCAAAGATCGTAAATTGGTGAGGCGTTGCATTGCTTCCAGGGTGGGGAGATTCATCAGATTCTTGCAATACCAAAGCTCCAAAGAATGAAGAGATGAAAGGTTACCCAGCCACTCCGTCAGAGCTTCCAGTCCATCAAACAATCGAAGTGACAAGTCTCTCAAGGTAGTGAGGTGCTGAAGTTGATCAGGCAGATATTTGAGCCTTTCCCACCCATATAGAGACAAAGACACCAAGGAGATGAAGGGGTAGTGTTTGGGGTTTGGGTGATATTTGGTATCATCATCATCAACCTCCTCTTCCTCCTCTGTAGTTGCAGATGCAGCAGTTACGGTGGTGGAAGGCCAGGGGAAATATTCAAGCTCCTCTGAGAACCAACCTATCTTCAATGTTTGAAGGCTGGTCAGGCAAAATAGCCTCTCCTCCCAACAACCTGCCAATCTTGGAAATCTTTTAATTGTCAAGTTCTGAATGGATGGGCGGCTGCTGCATAATTCATCTGGATTGGCCATTATTATTAAATTCGGACACCTTTCTATCTCTAATGTTACAAGGGTTTGTTGTAGCAGCCCCTTTGGTAAACATGTCAATACTTCGCACCCTGAAATCCAAAGCTTCCGAAGAGATGTTAAGCCACTGCAATTGGAAGCTTCTTCTTCTTCTGTTTCTTCAATTATACATCTTAGATTTGAGCAATTTTCTATCGTTAAGTCCTCAAGAGATGCAAGGTTTTGGAAGTTATTTGGCAAATAACATAGCTCTTCCAATTTACTTACTGTCAGCTTTGTTAGGGTTTTTCTGCTTTTTTCCAACAAATCTACAAGTAAAACATCAATCTCCAATTTCAAACAATGATATACCTCTATTCTCGAGCAAGAGCGACAGCTATCCGAAGAGCGACACTTATCCGGAAGAAATTTAGATGGAAATCCATCAATAATCAATTCCTGTGAGGATAACAAATGACTAGGAATTGTAGTCAACTCAGGGCAATTTCTAATAAATAGCCACTCAAGCAGAGGAAAGAACATCATGGTGTCCGACGACGATGATGATACCCCAAGCCCACACCATTCTTCTATGTTTGGCATATCATCTAGAAGAAGTTCTCTTAGTGCTGGAAATACAATGGTCAGTGTTTTTGCTGCTTTTGCCATTGCCGTTGTTTCTGCCCCACTACAGCTACCAAAGATGATGCCATCATTATCATGATCATCATGATCATGATTAACAACACTGTGACAACCATAGAATTCAGGACCAATACGTTTCAGATTACTTAATCCAGAAATTTTGATAACCTCAAGATGCGGAAGGTGTCCGAGTGGTGGGACTTGTTCACATCTCGTGCACTCGGATAATTCTATCTTAACCAAATTTTGAAGCAACTGCACATCCCTACCGCGCATCATCCATGATGCAAAATTTTGTCCTTCAAATTTCTCGAGTTTTAAAACCTTAAGGTTCCCATGAGGTTTAACTCCTTCCAACACGTCTTCGTGGTTAATGCTAGTAGTGTCTCTTGCTGTTGAAGGATTGCCCACCCCATCCCAGTGAAATCCCAACTCATGAATGTTTGGTTTTCCGAATATTTTTGCCTTTTCTGCTTCTTCCCTGCTTTTCACCTGTTGGAGATTGTAAATCATTAATTTACCTCTTAGTTTGCTTAAGCTACCTAGCTCTTCAATTTTTTGGCCCTTATCCTCACCAACAACAAAGAATGGTAATGTCTGCAAAGAAGTCAACTTCCCTATCATCATTGGCATCAATTCCCTGTTCTTATTTGTGTCAGCAAGACAAAAATGTCTCAAGCTAACCAACTCATAAAACTTTTCTGGAAGCTTTTTGAAATGGGTAAAAGATGGAACTCTCAGTGTTTGCAAATTGTAGAGCTTGGTGATAAATTTTGGTAGTGTTTCAATATATGACCTTGAGAGATCAAGATATCTCAAATGTATGAACCTACATATGGAATCTGGCAACTCTTTCATATTGCATCGTTCCAAATTCAGGGCACGTATACGTTCGACTTCATAAATGCTTTTAGGGAGACTTCCTTTTAAAAATAGTGTCCTCAGTTTCCCAACAATTTCTTTTGGAATTTCAAAACTTACATTTCCCATTACACCAAATGATAGATGTTGAACCTCAGGATGGCAATTCACCTCACTAGCAATTGAAGTCAAAGCCAAACAGTTACCCTCTGAGACATCTAGTGCCAAATCATGCACAAGATCATGCATTTTACAACTGATAATATTATTGTGCACATCCAATTTAATGTCTTGAAATAAAGAATTGTGCAACAAAATATTAAAATAATTATTACCGACATCTTCCATTTCCAAATTGCTTCCCGAAGAAGGCTGGAGAAATCCTTGAGCCATCCAAAGCTGAATCAACTCATCCTTTTGAATGTCGAAATCTTTTGGAAAAATAGAACAATACGCAAAACAATGTTTTAAATACGGTGATGGTAAGTGATCAAAACTTAACCTTAATATCGGTTGAATTCCACTTTTGATTTCAGTTGAGCTCCATATTTCACTGTTTTCGATCGACACCCATTCGTAATTGTATTGCTTAGAGTACATTAAACCTCCCAGTGACTTTATTGCCAATGGTACACCCTTACACTTTTCCACCAGTTTTCTACCAATAGCCACCAAATTTGGGGTCTCTGTTGGTCCTCCATTTGCAAATGCTCTTTTCCGAACCATGGTCCAACTTTCATTTTCTGATAGTTGGTTCAAATGATGAGTGAGAGATGGAGATGTCCTCATGGTAGATACCACGTGCATACTGGTTGTAGCTATAATTCTGCATCCCTTGGATCCACCTATCCCTAGCAAAGAATTTCTCATGCACTCCCATTTGTCTGGATTTTCATCCCAAACATCGTCTAGTACAAGCAAATACTTTTTTCCATTTAGTTTTGCTGCAAGCTTTCTCACTATTCCTTCAATATTATCTGTGTCAGACTTATCCCCAGTAAGAGATTGTACCATCTGATTCAATAGCTTTGGAACTATGAAATCATCAGACACACAAATCCACATCCTTTGATCACCAAAATGCCTCACCACCTTCTCGTTGTTGTAAACTAGCTGAGCAAGGGTTGTCTTGCCCATCCCACCCATTCCTACAATGGCAATGACCGATAAATCATCTCCACTCTCATAGGAGACAATTAACATGTCTATCACAGTTGATACATCACCATCCCTTCCAACAACTTGTGAATCGTCTACAAAGGGGTGAGTCAGCCTGAAATTCAAATCTCTAGGTTCAAAACTAGTACTAGCAGCATTTAAGAGCTGATCAGCTGGTTTAAGACCGATGCCATTTGCTTCTTTGCAAATCAAGTCTAACATTGAATTGATATCCTTGACCTTATGAGCCATCTTGAGATGAAATGCCAATGGATTCGAGAGAGAAAAGAAATTGCGTACCTTGTTTCTCATTCGGTTTTGCACCTCCAACTTTCTTCGAAGAGTTTCGTACGCAAATTCATCCAGCACATTCTCAGCATCACCGGTTACAAGCTTGAGATTCTTCAGCCACTCGCACATAATTTCCGATGTGATTCTCCGGTTCTCAGCATCGCGTAACAAAGCTTGAATGAGTGTTAACCTTCTGCGGAGGGTTTTGAGATCTTCCTTGAAACCCAACGCCACTTTAATGTGTTCGGAAGCAAGTGGAATCAAGTTATTGAGGATCACTTGAGCAGCAGAGATGAGAACAGGGGCAGACATCTTTGATCTCTCTTTTTTCTTACAATTCCCAAGGAAAACTTGGATTGGATTGGATTGGAAACAATCAATTAGGAGAGAATACAAAACAGATTTTTGTGTTGTGAAGCTGGAAGGTGTTGGAAAGCTTCAAGCAACCATTTCTCAAATAATTGAGCGATGAGAACATATGGGGGTGATGGGTACATTTCTCTACACGGCGGTGTTATTTATATTAATTGGTGTATAATTAATTGATATATTAATTAGTATACGGTGATATTACATATATTAATTAGTGTACTAATTAGTGTATTAATATTAATTATGATATTTTTATTGATCTCACTCATTAAATAAATTATAAATACTAAAAATCTCTTTAATTATGTCAAATCATCAATTAATACATTAGTTAATGCATTAATTGATGAATATAGCATTATTCACTAGTATATCAACATAATTATAACGTTATTATTTAAAAATTATGATTTCATTCATTATATAAATTACAAGAATTTAAAAATTATACCACATTATTAATTAATATATTAATTGATGTATATAGTATTATTTTTGTCTATATTCTATTCACAGGTTTTTGATTAGTGGGAAAAATAAACGGGACAGGGCTGTTTGGGGTAATAATTTATTACCGGACATATCAGTGGTAATCGATTTTAAATTTTAAATTAAAAAATAATAATAATCAGTTTGTTTGGTTTTGATTTTTAGAAAACACTTTTTAAAAAAAGTATACTTTTTTTTTATTTTATGTATTTTTTTTTTGTTTTTAATATTTTAAGCATTTTTTTTTAATTTTTAGACACACCCAACATAAATACACTTAAAAAGTATAATATTTGTGAAAAAAATCTTTATAAAATTTACTAAATGTCAAAAATATAAAAAAAAATATGAAAATTCAGTACATTTTTCGTATTTTTGTATATTTATTATTTTTGTAAAATAGTTTTTCATAAATATTTTACTATTTAGATACATCTAAATAAGATGTAAAAATATTCATTAAAAATAAAAAATAAAAAACACGAAAACAAAAAACTCAATTTTTAGAAAACTGAATTCGAAAAATTGAAACCAAAACACTAAATAATACTTATTAAAAAATTCAGTTTTAATCTTTCAACTCCCTCTTTTTTCAATTCATCACCTACGCTTCGTTTGGCAATTACATGTTTTAGTTAAAAAGTAAAAAGTCATTATAAATTATCACATCACTCTCTATTTATCTCTATATCTTTTCATAAAAAATTAAAAAATTATTAAAATAATTTATTCCCAAACAAGGCCATACTCTCCATCTTCCCTCAATCTCAATAGAGCATCTCCAATTTGTGACCTTTTAAATTTGATTAAAAAATGTTAAAAAACCATATTTAATTTTTTTAAAAAATATTCATTAAATTAAGTGAGAGTCATTTTTTCATCAAATTAAAAATTTATAAATTCAATGTATACCTCTCTGCTCCAATCTTCCCACTGAGAAAGTTGGTTTGGCATTTTACGGAGAACGGTGAGTTTTTGGTACATTCAGCGTATTATTTATGGGTTGATAGAGAGAGTTTGGCATGGCAAGCAAAGCAACCAATTCGGATGGTGGGTATGAGCAAAAGCAAATTTGGCGGGGGCTCTGGCATCTCCAAATTCCAAGCAAGATAAAGACATTTGGGAACAAGGTCTATTTACTGGCACCGAGACCTCCAACGGCCAAACGTACGCCTGTATAAAAAAGAAGGCCGGGATAGATTCAGTGAAGTGTTAGTACACTTCACACTGACTATACCGCCTTGAGCTCTACTGAACCTCCAAGAATCTGGAAACAGAGAGAGAGCTTAGAAAATGGTCCAAATGCATACCAGGAAAACAATTTATATATTATTTACTAATAATAAAAAGGGCACAGATAATTTGAAATCAGTCTTAGAAATTAATGCAAAGAGGCACTAGTGTGATTTAATTGGATACTTGGATGCTGTCATCAATTGGGCCTAGGCAATTGTGTTTTTTAATTTGTAGCTGACTCTTGGGAATTTGATTTCCTGCTTTTGAGGACTCCTTGTCCTCTTTTTGTATTATTTTCTTTTCCATCTTAATAAAGTAGCTCATTTGTTGCTGATCAAAAATTGTGTTTTTTAATTTGTACACCTAGTGTGAATAGAAGTCTATATTATTGAGTCCATTTCACTTCAAGTATATTCATTTTGAAGATTATACCTGAAGGCTTTGATGTTCAATGTGAAGTTTTTCTATTACTAAACTAACACTCAAGTATTCATTTTGCTTTATTAAAACAAAGAAAACAAGTATATATAGTATCAACAATTAGCTGCTCTAAATGCTAACTAATAGAAAATGGTGTAACAAAACATATAACATAAATGCATGAGCTGTGATCTGCGATTGATACAAGCCATGGATGAGTAGGGGCTTCCGATGTGTTGCAAATGAAAGGATAAAAGTAGATTTTGAGTTGCTTATTCTAGTTTTTTTTCCTTTTAATCCTCATCTATAGTTAGAAACACACACAAGTTGCGAAAAGAAGATAGAAAAAAAATGGGTTGAAGCAAGTTAGTTGTCCATTCGTAATTAAACTCGAGGTACTTCCACTAATAAGATATTTTGATTAGTTCAAACAAAGTAGAAAGCCAAACATACACTAAATTTTCTTTACATGTAAATACTGTACATTGATTATCAACAAAACCTTACTAGTATGAAAAATAATGCATATTTAACAAAGTATGTACTCATCTGATTGCTAATCATGAGAGAGAAAGGGAGAGAAAGTTAATAATTCCTTTTTTAGGAGTTAATTAAATGTTTGTTTGGTTAGAGACACAGAAATTACCTAATTGGCAGTAGACTTTTCATGCTTTATCTTCACAAAATAGAGTCGTACAGGAAACCGTTACGCTTCAGCTCACACAAATGTCTCATGACCTGAAACCTAACAAATCCGAAGAAGTTACTTTTGATAACAGTTTCCGTACGCAACTTTTTTTAACACATTGACACATACGGAGTATGGTTTAGTGGCATTAAAATTGAAAGAATGCATCTTATGGAGAATTAAAGAAGCGGTGGGTGGTTGGGGATGAAAAATATAATTGATAGGAAAAATCAGTGGGTGAAGATTGGAGATAGTTTATAAAATATAAGATCATCTTTTTTTATTATTATTTAAATAAATAAATAAATAAATAAAGTGAAAGAAAAAGAAAATTATGCAAGTAAGAAACTTCATGGAGATGAAACAAACAGAAAGGGGTTGCGGAGGAGAAGAGAAGAAATCATGAATATGGGCAATTGAAGAAATAAGTTACTGACAGATGGAATATGAGCAATCTTCTGCCATTCTTGGCCAATTTCCCTTGCACATCTTTCCTTTACAAGGGGACAAGCCATAATTACCAAAGATCGTAAATTGGTGAGGCATTGCATTGCTTCCATGGTGGGAAGATTCATTAGACTCATGCAATACCTGAGCTCCAAAGAATGAAGGGATGAAAGGTTACCTAACCACTCCGGTAGAGCTTCCAACCCACCAAAACCTGCAATTGTCAACTCTCTCAAGGCAGTGAGGTGCTGAAGTTGATCAGGCAGATACTTGACCCTTGCCAACCCCGATAAAGTTAGAGACTCCAACGAGATGAGGGGTGCTGTTTGGGCCAGGGGAAATATTCAAGCTTCTCTGAGAAGAAACCTATCGTCAATATTCGAAGGCTAGTCAGGCAAAATAGCCCCTTCTCTCACCAACTCACCAATCCTTGACATCTTACAATCGTTAACTTTTGAAGGGATGTGAGGCTGCATAATTAATCTGGATTGGCCATTATTTGCTAAATAACATAGCTCATCCAACTTCTCTACTGTCAGCAATCTTCGGGTTTTGCTTTTTTTTTTTCCCAACAAATCTACCAATAAACATCACTCTTGCAACCACCACCATGAAACCACGCTATTATTGAGAAAGGGTGATACCTCTTTACACCCAACTGGCAAAAATTTTCGACAACATTTAATTCCTGCAAGGATAACAAATGACCTGGAATTGTAGTCAAGAAAGGGCAAGATGCAATATCTAACTCCTCAAGCTGAGGAAAGTACACTGTGGTGTTGCCGGGTGATGAATATGATGATGACAATGATACCCCAGGCCCAGACCATTCTCCTAGGTTTGGCATATGAGTTAGATGGAGTTTTCTCAGAGCTGGAAATACTACTGCTGGTGCTTGTGTTGCTGCTTCACCACTACAGCTACTGGAGACGATGCCTTCTTTATCTTGATTAATAACAATACTGTGACCATAGAATTCAGGACCAATGCGTTTCAGGTTAAGCAATGCAGCCAAGTTAACAACCTCAAGATGCGGAAGGTGTCCGAGTGCTGGGATTTCTTCACATCTTGTGCAGTTTGACATTTGATCTTCACCAAGTTTTGAACCAACTGCGCATCTCTAATCATCATCCACGATGCAAAACTTCGTCCTTGAAAATTGTCAACTATTAAATTCTTGAGATTTGAGAGAGGTTTAAGGCCTTCCAACACATCTTCGTGGTTAATGTCAGCTGTTGAAAGCAGCAACTCATCAATGTCAGATTCACTATCACTTTCCCAGTGAAGTCCCAACTTGTGAATGTTTGGTTTTCCTAATATATTTGCCTTTCTGCTTCTTCCCTGCCTTTCACCTGTCGGAGTTTGTAAATCATTAATTTACCTCTTAGATTGCTTAAGCTACCCAGCTCTTCAATTTTATGACCCTTATCCTAAGCCACGACAAATAATGGTGAAGTCTGCAAAGAAGTCAACTGCCCTGTCGTCATTGGCATCAATTTCCTGTTACCTTGGTTATCATCAATATAAAAATGTCTCAAGCTAACTAAAGTAACAGAATTCTTTTGGAATCATTTTCAAATGGTTAGAAGATGGAAGTCTCAATGTTTGCAAATTGTAGAACTTGGTGATAAAATTTGGCAATTTTTCAATATATGTCCTTGAGATATCTCAAATGTATGAACTTACATACAAAACTTGGCGACTCATCCACACCAACATTTCCCAAACTCAAGGCGTGTATACACTTCAGTTTTGCAACGTTTTTTGGGAGATTTACGTTTAAAAATATTGTCCTCAGTTTTCCAACGTATTCTTTTGGAATTTCAAAACTTTTTTGTCTTATAAAATCCAATGCTGGATGTTGAACCTCGGGATGATACCTTTGCTCCCCAGCAACCGAAATGGAAGTCAAATACAAACAGTTACCCTGTGAGACATCCAGTGCCAGATCATGCACAAGATGGTACATTTTGCAACTAGTAATATTATTGAACTCATCCATTAATTAACATCTTGAAATAGAGAATTGTGCAACAAAATATTAAAATAATTATTACCAACATCTTCCGTTTCCGAATTGCTTCCCGAAGAAGGCTGAAGATAACCTTGAGCCATCCCGAGTTGAATCAACTCATCCTTTTGAATGTCAAAATCTTTTGGAAAAATATAACAATATGCAAAACAGTGTTTTAAAGATGATGGTAAGTGATCAAAACTTAGCCTTAATATTAGTTGAATTCCATTTTTGATGTCAGATGAGCTCCATATTTCACTGTCATACTGTTTACAGTACATTATACCTCCTAGTGACTTTATCGCTAATGGCACACCCTTACACTTTTCCAGCATTTTTCTCCCAATAGCTACCAAATATGGGGTCTCTCTTGGCCCTCCAGTTGCAAATGCTCTTTTCCTAAATATGATCCAACTGTCATCTTGTGATAGTCGGTTCAAATGATAACTGAGAGAGGGAGACATCCACATACAACATCCACACTACGGGTTGTAGCTATAATTTTACTTCCCGTGGAGCGACCTATCCCTAGCAAAGAATCTCTCATGCTCTCCCATGTGTGTGGATTTTCATTCCAAACATCCTCTAATACAAGCAAACACTTCTTTCCATTTAGCTTTTCTCGAAGCTTCCTCACTATTCCTTGAACATTTTGTTCTCGGATTTATGTCCAGTGAGGGACTAGACCATCTCATTCAATGGCCTTTCAACTATGAAATCATCAGAGACAGAAATCCACATTCTCTGATCACCAAAATTCTTCACAACCTTGTCATTGTTGTAAACTAGCTGAGCGAGGGTTGTCTTACCCATCCCACCCATTCCTACAATGGCAATGACAGATAAATCATCTCCACTGTCATAGGAGCCAATTAACATGTCTATCACTGTTGATACGTCACCATACCTCCCCACAACTTGTGAATCATCTACAAAGGGGTGAGTCAGCCTGAAATTCAATTCTCTAGGTTCAACACTAGTAGTACTAGCAGCATTCAAGATCTGATCAGCTGGTTTAACACCGATGCCATCTGCTTCTTTGCAAATCAAATCTAACATTGAATTGATATCCTTGACCTTTGTAGCCATCTTGAGACGAAATGCCAATGGATTTAGTTACAATCTGGAGATTCTTCAGCAACTTGCACATAATTTCCAAAGTTAGTCTCCGGTTCTCAGCTCGCGTAACAAAGCTTGAATGAGTGTTAACCTTCTGCGGAGGGTTCTGAGATCTTCCTTGAAACCCCACGCCACCTTTATTTGTTCGGATGATCTGAGCTTTGGGCAGCGGGAGGGACAATGGGAAGGTATTGGAAAAGCTTCAAGCTTTTGCATGATCTGAGCTTTGGGCGGCAAATGTCCCGCGCTATAATGTAATGTTTGATAAATTAGGTCTCTCAAACATTTTTCTACTACCACAAGGACATGGAGAGATGTTAATACTTAATTACACCAAGCTAGTAACTATCATTTTGATCCTTTATTTATAAATTTATGCATTAATTCCTTCCACTATAAAAATATATTACTTTCATTCTCTCAATCTATCTTCAAAACCGGTCTATTTGTATGATTTTTATAATTAAAAGGGTCAATATATATAGATTTATCGATGAGGGGATCAAAGTGATATTTGTTAATAATTGAGGAAGACTTTGTTTAATTAACGAGAGAAATTACTTGACGGTTTAGGAATATTGCTCCACGTCATTAATCATTTGACATTTGTCAAGTTATCTCCCAAAATCTTAATGAAAAGTATATTGGATTCCACAACTTCAACCAATAAACATCAAGATGTGAACTTACTCCAAGACCATCACATAATTTTTTCACGGGCATGTTAGTAAGGTTGTTAAAATTGAAATATTATGTGAGATATTGTTGGGAGAACTCATAGATTGGATTTTAAAATTGAATTGAACATCATAAGATTTTCCTTTCAATATAATAATGTTTGTTACATTAAGACATTTGCTAATTATTTTTTTCACATTCAACATCAAAATGGCCGAGGAAAATCTTATCGATTATAATGCAGGAGAGGCCGCCATTTGCACTATTCTATATACGATCAATTAAAAGATTTATGCATATACATTTGTAAGTATGTAGTAACTAGTGAAGGACCACCCCTCTCTTCAGATGATGCATTAGCACTTAACCACAATGATTTCAATTTGGTTATGTAATTTCATAATATGGATGTCAAAATCAATTTTTATTTTTCTTTAAAAAAATTTAAAATGATTCCCTAACATTGCTACAATCAGGAGGTCCTGCACATATTTCTAAAAATTTTACAATCCTAAGGTGAGGGGTACTTCATACGAGTGGTAAAAATTTTTGATAAAACAAACAGGACCTCTAACATGTGAAATCTTACACAAAAATAGAGGGAAAATAAAGAATATGAGAAGAATCCATCAAATCCAGATTGAATAACGAAGTACTTGATTCTAATCTCTTTGTGCGTGGAACATGGACTATAGGCTTAAAGGAAAGAGCTTGCAGTATTATTTATTCAGAGGATTGAAAACTTTGTCAAAGATCAGCATATCATACCATTACCAGCATGCAAGTCTCAGTAGTCTTTATTTAGGTGATTTGAACGGGTTTCTTGATCAGTTCTGGGGAAATAATTACATTTGTTAGTTACCAACAAAGCTCATACATTTATATTTCTCAGTAATCCTCCAAACAAAGCCTGTTGGTTTTAACAACCATTATATGATAGGAGTGTAGTGGGTTTGTTTTCAATTAACCACGCAGCAAGGTATAAGAGCGAAAACACACATGATCAAATTAATATTTATATTAATCTGTCTCAAGTTGTGTTGTGGTTTAGCAACCAACAAAGTATAAGAAGGTGAAATAACATTATTGTACGTTACAGTAAATAAGCAAAATGGAAGTTGTGATACAGAACCAAAAGATCGAATTAACCTAAATTTGATAATAGAAAGCGAATGCACTAGTCCTTTTGTATCGACTTCTATTTAATAAATTACAAGTTGCCAAAGAACCCAGAATGGAATTCACAATACAATCAAGAGCCCTACACCTGAGGATGACTTGCACTCTTAATATAAATATTTAGAAATGCAGAACAAGTAAAATCCAGCAATAGATTAAAGAGAAACCAGTGTCTTTGAGTGATGAGTTTGCTTCTGTTGATGGCCATAGCTAGAGCCTGGAACATTAATTTGATCAGAAAAATATGCATTTAGCTCTGATATATTGAAAAAGAAAAATTGTTAGAGCATATTCACTACAATATATACTTACTGTCATCGTCCAAATTCAAAGATTATGTACAGCCAGCAAGCAAGGTTGTGCTAGGATTCCCCACCTAGGACGGGTTTCTAGCAAGCTCCTCTACCAGATCAAATGAAAAGAAAATGCAATCTGCAATACCATATCTGGCTTTCAGAGTTTGTCTTGCCTGTTTTGTCCTCCTAGATGGTTAGTAAAACTGATTAGAAATGCTTTGTAGAATGGAAATTAATAATCAACTTATTGCTGGACCTACAAAAGAAATATGATTCGGCCTAATTTAGTTTTCTTGTACCATAAACAATAGAGGAAAAAAATCACAACAAAAGCAATATAACAAAATATTCAATAATCTCTGATTTTTTATATAAGATATCAGATGTTAAAAGGGCTAAGGATATGGCTATGGCTTGCTTAAGTGTAAGGAAAACTCGGAGACACTTCCTAAAGAGACAAATTGATTTCTCAAATGTGTACAAACTTCGATGCTTCTTGTGTGAAGTAGGCTAGACCAAGCACTTCAAACTAAAAACCCAAGACTAAGCTCCACAGAGGCTCGCAATTGAAATGAAGATACGAATATTTTGGTAACACAAATATTAGATTCCGAGACAGACTGAATTGCGGCGGGGGGGGGGGGGGGAGGGGGGAAGAGGAAACTTAATACCTTAGAAACAAACATTAAACCTCTTGTCTATATTGTAATAGAATTTTCTTGTAATTTGGATGAGATGCCAGTTATGAACATTAGGTTATCAGCCTGCTTTTTGTCAAAAGGAGATAAAAAGATCAAATGTGTGTGGGAGACAGCGTGTATGTGTGTGTCTGAGAGAGAGAGAGAGAGAGAGGGAAGAATACGACCTGCAAATTTTTGGCTGCACTTGATCTTTGTGACCTAAACTAGACAGAATTATTCTTTGACTTCACATGCAAAATAATCTGTACATGAATACATGAATACATGTTTCCAGATGAGTTAGAGATGACTTGATGAGGTTATTTAACTCGTACATGAACTGAACTTGATTAGGAGAAGAGAAAGAAAGAAGAAAAGGCAATAAAATGCTATATGTAATTTGTTAGATGCTCCAGGTAACAGATCAGATATTGACACATAAATTAAAATTGAATCATACGATCTGAACTCCAAACAAGAACTACATACATGATTCAACCATCCAAGTGGACTGTTGTTGCAACTTTATCTTAGATTAATTGGCCCCTGCTCAAACTACCTCTGCTGCAAATGCAACAAATCAATATGACTGACCAAAGTGTCATAATCGGAAATGTCAACTCAACTCAAGTGACTTTTGCATACTCTTAGTTACATCAAGCACCATGGCTTGGCTTTTAGAATTAGTGATAAACAAAATAGCATGGAAAACCCATGTTTAAGGACATGTTATCTGAAGCTATATGCAACTTTCAGTGGCTCAATTGGACATAGCTCAGTTAAAAGCAAAGCTCCAGGAACCCACAGTTGGGGCACCATCTCATTGTGAATTTTAGATCATTTAGCTTCATAAGCTAAAATGAGATTATTTGAAATTGGAACATCACAAAAGCATTGGTTCAAAATGGAATTTCATCAAATCCCATGGATGAATTTTTAGGATGGATACAAAATTCTCAAATTTCAGGAATATTCTAATCAAACCTATATATGATTTTTTAGGATGAATACAAAATCCATAAAATTAAATTTTGATTAACACTAAAAATTATCCTTTCGAATTGGTTGCAGATAACATCATAATTCCCATGTTCTGATAACAAAGTTGACTAAAATATATAGTTTAAGACATTTTTCACATCCCATTTTCTGAAAATTAACTCATTCAATTCATATGTCTTTGTTAATAACAACATAAAACCAACATTTGTGTCATGAAGATGTAGGCAATGCATCGCATGCCTTCCTAGTTTTTTTTTTTTTTTTTGTTAGCTATA
The DNA here is from genome assembly GCA_036172215.1 of Camellia granthamiana. NCBI lineage: Eukaryota > Viridiplantae > Streptophyta > Magnoliopsida > Ericales > Theaceae > Camellia > Camellia granthamiana. The sequence goes on along the minus strand of JAXFYN010000038.1, from coordinate 59,320 downwards.
GAATATCAAAATTGACTCAAAGCTAAGCAGGATAGCATTTTGAAGACCGGTTGATCATTGAAATTGTTTAGTTTTTCACTTGACAAGAATCTGCAACTGACAAGTGGAACTATTAAACTTGAAAATTTCAAAATAAATAACTCAAATGACTAATAACATTCAAGGAACAACCTACAAAGTTTGCATAAGATTGCTCTGATTCTTCAAAATCATGTGCATCAACGATTACCTCTTCTCCCTACATTGATTATTAATGGACTGCACTTATTGATTGTACTGCTAGTAGGCAATAAATCCAGCATTTACACTTGAAGAAAAATTGGTACTCCTCCTTATAGAAGAGACCCTGTAACATAGCAATTCGTGGGAGCATAGAGAGATTAATAAATATGCAAATATATATATATATATATATTAGTTTCAAAGAAAAAAAAAATGTTATACACTATTACATACTTATGATCTGGCAAAGCGTACACTGGAGGCCAGATAAAAATGTATAATAATACATATAAAAAAGCTAGATTAAAACTAATGGACTTTTGAGAGAGGGGGGTGGGGGGCTGGAGAGAGAGAAATTACATAATTGGCAGTAGACTATTTCATGCTTCATCTTGAAGAAGAAGATTCATCATTTGTAGAGGAAGATTCATCATTCATGAAATGCCTCATGACCTGAAACCCAAAAAGAGGTAGTGAGATAAAGGAAACAAGCAAACAACACTGGGAAGGTGGGGGACGGGATGGGGGTGAGAAGAGAAGAGAAGAAATCATGAATATGGATAACATGTGGAAAATTATATAAGTTACCTTTAAATCTACAAGACATCGATGGATGGAATATGGGCAATCTTGTGCCATTCTTGGCCGCTTTCCCTTGCGCATCCAAGTGGATTGTTGTTGCAACTTCATCGTTAGATTAATTGCCTCCTGCTCAAACTACCTCTGCACATGCAACAAATCAATATGACTCACCAAAATGTTATAATTAGAAATGACAACTCAACTCAGGTGACTTTTGCATACTCTAGGTAGCATGAAGCACTATAGCTTTTAGAATTAGTGATATACAAGATAGCATAGAAAACCCGTGTTTAAGGACATGTCATCATCTCCAATCTTTAAAAAAAAAAAAAGAAAAAAAAAAAGGACATGTCATCTGAAGCAATGCTCTCAAGAACCCACATTTAGGGCACCATGCCATTATGAGTTTTAGATCATTTAGCTTCAACGACTAAAATGAGATTATTTGAAATTGGAACTATAAGCTTTATGTATTTTTGTATATTTAATTGCAGTGTTTTTAAAGGTGTACCAAGGAGCTGAAGGTCTCTCGGGGCCTAGGCGCAAGGCGCAAGGCGAGGTGCGAGGCGCGAGGTGAGGCGCGGGCTTTATTGGAGTAAGGCGCACAGTCTTAGTAAAAAATAGAAAAATTAACATAGACTAATCATTCATAGTACTAAGACAATTTTTTTTTTTTAAAATAAAAAGTAATCAAGATTCAAGACAAATTATAGAATAATTTTCAAAGCCATGAAAGTGCATATTATATAGCATTCCAATTTTCAAAGATAAAATAATCCACATTCAATAAAATAAAATAAAAAAAAACAAAAAAAAAAAAAAACATAAACACTAAACATCCAAAACATAAATATCCAACAAATACTAATATATGTCTTAACACTTAAAAACATCAATATCATAAGAAAAGATAGGTTAGGTCTGTTAGTCAATTATCATCCTCAACATCAATGGCAAGCAAACTATCATCTTCTCCTCCATCAGTTGATTTATATCCCTCAACATCTTCCTCTTCTGTGTCATCTGAGCCCGCTTCCTCTTCATCTATTAATTGAAGTAGAGTTAATCTTGATGATTTAGATATCCTTGGTGGTGCCTTTGAGCGTGAACTTGTTGCTTTACTTGCATGGCTACTTTCTTCTACTCCAAAAGCTCTAGCAATAGTGGCCCACGTCAAGCCATCATCATCATCAAACACTGACTCATTATCTTCATCTGATTCTCCATCCATCCTCCCAAGCAACCACTCATTGCTTTCATCAATATTTTGCAAAGATATGGGATCAAGAGTTTTGCGCATGTCATACCTAAATCTCAATGTTCAATTATATTTGACAAACACTAAATCATTGAGACGTTGTTGTTCCAATCTATTTCTTTTCTTGCTATGAAGTTGCAAGTATTAAAAAGATATTAAATTCTATATAATGAGAATAAAAAATATTTGAATTCAACAAAAAATTAGTTAGAATGTTAAATACTCACATGTTCAAATACACTCCAATTTCGTTCACAATCCGATGAACTACATGTTAGGCTAAGGACTTTTATGACAAAAGTTTGCAAGTTTGGGGTTTTAGAACCATATGATGCCCACCAATCAGCAGTGATAATCAATAGTTAGAAATAATTGTTACCAAGTATTGAGTTTTACTAAAAGTATTACTAAAAATGAACTCTATGAGTTTATAATATATTACCTGGTGCCCTTGTATTTCTTTTCTGAATCGCAACAGGCTTGCCAAAAAGGCTCTCAACCTTCGCATAAATACTCATCTCATTAGTGATCAAATCTTGAACAGTGACGTCCAAGACCAACCTTTGCATGCATTCATAAAACCCATTTATCACTTCATGATCTTTTTGCACCTCTAAAGCTTTTGGGTAAAAGAATTCTGGGTTAAGAAAGTGCGCAGCTGCATGTAAAGGCCGATGCAATTGGGCATCCCATCTTTTGTTGATGATTTCGAAGATTTCATTATACTTCTCTTCTTTATGATCAAATGAACTTGCAATGCATTCTTTTGCCCTATCCATTGCCTCATAAATGTATCCCATGGGAGGTTTCTTCTCGGTATTAACCAATCTAAGCACTTTGATGAGAGGACCTGAGACCTTAAGGGCAAACACAACAGTATTCCAAAATGAAGGCATCAACAAAGTTTGTGCCATTCTTTTACCTTGTGGCTCCTTTGCCTATTTGCTTGAGGTCTAGTCTTAAGAGGTGACCATCTTTCTCAAATTATTTTTTTGTTGATGCATCCTAAACAAAGTCAGAAAGGCGGTTGCAAATCTAGTTTTTGCAGGCTTGATCAAATTCTTCAGATTTGTATAGCGCCTCATTGTGTTTAGCAACGTAGGCCGGTTATAAATGTAGCCATGTACTGCAATACCCCTTTCAAATGTCTTTTTTCAATCGAGGTATCTTGAAAATGTATTCTAACATCAAGTCCAAGCAATGAGCAGCATATGGTGTCCAATACAAGTGTTCATACTTGGCTTCCAAAAACCTCCTTATAATGTAACAATTACGAAGAATTATTATTTTCAAGTTTTTAAATTTTAAATAGAAAACAAACTATGAGTAAACAATTTTGACATAAGGAAGGAGGAAATATTCTTGCCCGCCAACACATTAGGTGCAGCACTATCAGTGATAACTTGCACCACATTTTCTTTTCCAACTTTTTCCACAAATTTGTCTAGTAATTCAAATAACTTCTGCCCATCCTTTGAATAGCTAGAAGCATTAACCGACTCAACAAACATGGTTCCTCTTGGACAATTAACTAAAAAGTTAATCAATGTCCTTCCTCTCTTATCAGTTCAGCCATCAGCCATTATGGAACACCCGTATTTTGCACAATCCTCTTTATGATTCTTCATCAAATCTTCAGTATGTTTCACCTCTTTTTTGAGTTGGGTAACCCGCACTTCATGGTAAGTTGGTGGCTTCATACCGGGACCATATTGCCCAATGGCTTCAATCATTGGTCCAAAACTCTCATAATTTACTGCATTAAAAGGGATACCAATATCATACATCCACCTTGCAAATCTTTGCACTGCCCGAGCTCTCATTTCTTTTTTGTAAGGGTCATTCGCATCAATTTTGGTTTGCTTCCTTTTGCTTGGCCTCTTTGATTTTTCATCACTGATTCAGGATTGGGTGTGAAGTAAACATCCATAGGCCCTTTTCTCTTTGGCATTTTTGATTTGGATTTGGATTTGGATGAACCTTGGCTGCTACTTGTCAACTTACGGCGTTGCTTGGTCTCTTTGATACTTTACCACAAAAATTACACTCAAACTTGTTTAAATTATTCTCCTCTACCAAATGGGCATGTTGGCCTGCCGGATCTTTTCTATTACTTTCCAATGTCATTTTCTACACAACAAATTTAATAAATGGAAAATAATTTCAGTGTAATGTAATGTGTGATTAATTAATTTTTTTTCTTAACAGAGAAAGGAAAAAAAAAAAAAAAAACCAGAGACCAATAGCATAGTGTATTAATTAATTATTTGTAAAAAAAATTAAGTGCATTTTTTTAGTTAATCAATCAATAATATAAGTCTTATTTTGTATTTGTATTTGTATTTTTTTTTTTTTTGTTTCTAACAGAGGCTCAAAGGCATAATTGAACCAAAAAAAAAACAAAACAAAACAGAGCATAGCAGAGTAGAGCAGTCGACAACAACAGAGATAGAAGTAGCGAAGAAGAGAGAAGAAGAAGGAGAGAGAGAGAAAGAGAGAGAGAGTCGAAGTCGAAGAAGCCCCAAAAAAAAAAGAGACTACCGAAGCAGCGAAGAAGAGAGAAGGAAAAAAAAAAAAGGACCTAAAATGTCGAACAAGAAGAAGAAGTAGAAAGGCAGAGAGAGAGTGAGAGTCAAAGTCGAAGCCAGAAAAATAAAAACAAAAAAAACAGACGACACAGATTAGGGGCAGAAGAAGAACGAGGAGAGAGAGAGAGAGAGAGTTGAAGTCGAAGCAGACGAAAAAAAATAAAATAAAAAACAGACGACATTGATTAGGGGAAGAAGAAGATGAAGAAGTCGCAGCGCACCTAGAATGTCGAAGTCGAAGTCGAAGTCGAGAGAGGAAAAGACGACACAAATTAGGGATTTCATTTGAGTCGTATTTGGGTTGTATTGTATATGAGTTGTAATCCTCTGTGGTTAGAGCCATTTGAACACACAACACAGTCGTTAGATCAGATTTAGGACTTAGACCATTAAGCGTGACTAGGTGCTAGCCTTGCGCCTCTCTCACCTACTTCAAGTCGCGCCTAAGGCGCATGACTGCTTCAAAGCGCCTCACCTGGGACCTGTTCAAGCGTACAGCTTGCGCCTGGTTGCGTCTTGCGTCTAGGCGCGCTTTTCACAACACTGTTCAATTATATGTTTGATTACAATCAGACCTTAGATTATATAGCCCTAACTCATAAACCAAAAAGGAAAATGCAATCATGCCTCTAATAGGACTCTAATACAATTATGCCTCTAACAGGAATCTAATATGTACAACCTCAATCATGCCTAATTTGGAAAATTCACAATATATTCTCACACCCCCGCTCAAACTCAAGGTGTGTTAGCAGAAAACACTGAGAGTTTGTTAAGAAGAAACTGAAATTGAGCAGTAGTGTGAGTCTTGGTGAAGAAGTCCGCAAGTTGCAAAGCCGAAAGGATGAAAGGAAGCGAGATAGAGGCAGACTGTAGATGCTGGCAAATAAAGTGACAATCAATCTCAATGTGTTTCGTCTGCTCATGGAAGATAGTATTGTGGGCAATCTAAACAGCACTGCGGTTGTCACAATAGAGAGAGGTCGGAGAAGATTGAGAGACCCAAATCAGACAAGAGAAAACGAAGCCAAACAATCTTCGCAGTGGCATGAGCCATAGCATGATACTCAACTTCGGCAGTAGAGCGAGCAACGACTGATTGTTTCTTGCTTTTCCAAGAGATCAAGGAATCACCAAGAAACTTACAAAAACCAGACGTAGACTTGTGATCAGTAACATCACTAGCCCAATCAGAGTCAGCATAGGCCACCAAGTCCAAAGAGGAAGTAGAGGACAACAGTAAGCCCTAAAAGATTGTACCCCTAAGATAGCAAAAAATGCGAACCAAAGTAGCTCAATGGGTAGAGCAAGGAGCAAAAACGAACTAACTAACCACATGAACAGCATAAGCAAGATCAGGGCGAGTGACAATCAGATAAACTAAACAACACACAAGCTTGCGATATAAAGTGGGATCAGCTAGAGGGACACCATTAGTAGAGTTAAGCTTCACATTAAGCTCAATAGGTGTATCAGAAACCTTAGTATCAGTAAGACCAGCATGGTGAATGACTTCATTAGCATACTTGCCTGAGACAGAAAATAGCCATTTGAAGAAGAAGCAACCTTAATACCAAGAAAATACCGTAATGGACCTAGATATTTTATTTCAAAGGTGCGGAAGAGATGCTGCTTGACCTCAGAGATAGCAGAAGAGTCAGAGCCAGTGATGATCATATCATCCACATAGAGTAAGAGAGCAACAAAACCAGCCGATGTATGTCTCAGAAATAAAGCAAAGTCGAAAGCAGAAGAATGAAATCCAAGCTCGGTAACAGTAGTCCGAAAGCGATTATACCAAGCACGAGGAGACTGCTTTAGACCATACAGAGCACGCCGAAGACGACAAACCTGGCCAGAGGAATGGTGAAGGCCAGGGGGAAAACGCATGTAAACCTCCTCAGTGAGATGGCCATTAAGAAAAACATTCTTAACATCCATCTGATAAAGAGGCCAAGATCAAATAGCAGCAATAGAGATCAAAGTACGAACAGTAGTCATCTTGGCAACATGAGCAAATGTCTCCTTATAATCAATACCATACTCCTGAGAGAAACCTTTGGAAACTAGACGAGCTTTGTAACGCTCAAGAGACCCATCAGAATGAGTTTTGCCTTTGTAGATCCATTTGCAATCGACTTGGTTCTTACCAGCAGGCAAAGGAACCAACTCCCGAGTACTAATTTTCTGTAGAGCAAACAACTCATCCTCTATAGCTTGAACCCAATGAGGATCCTGACAGGCTTCCTTGTAAGACTGAGGTTCTAAAAAATAGTGAATAGCAGACAAAAAAGTACGATAGGAAGCAGAAAAACATGTATTAGACCAACCCAACCTATTTGGAGAATGACGCACTCAAGTAGGATATCGGTGTTCAGCAAGATCGGAGTCATCAAAAGCAAGAGGAGCAGTAGCTGGGGCAGAGACAGTATAAGCTGTTATTTTTGGAGAATACAAAGATTAGGGAATGATTAGGATATCATCCCCTATTTATATTAATGAAGATTAATAATTACAAGGGAGCCCTAAGGCAAAAAATAATTAGAAAATAATAACCCAAATAACAATATATTATTCTAACACTCCTCCTCAAGCTGGTGCAAAGATATCTCTCATACCCAACTTGCCTAAGATGTCATGAAATGGCTTATTCCCAACTTTCTTGGTGAGGATGTCAGCAAGTTGTTCACCAGACTACACAAAGGGAGTACATATTGTACTACTAGTGAGTTTCTCCTTAATGAAGTGGCGATCAATCTCAACATGCTTTGTCCTGTCATGTTGAATCGGATTGTGAGCGATATTGATAGCGGCCTCATTATCACAGTATAACTGCATAGAGTCCGTCTGATCAATACCAAGATCACTCAACAATAACTTGATCCATAAGAGCTCACACACCCCTTGTACGATAGCTCTAAACTCAGCTTCTGCACTTGACCTGGCAACCACATTCTATTTCTTACTCCTCCATGTAACTAGGTTGCCTCCAACAAAGGTACAATACCCTGAAGTCGATCTCCTATCAGTCATTGATCCAGCCCAGTCAGCATTTGTGTAGGCTTCCACACGAAGATGATCATCCTTTGAAAAATAAAGACCCTTACTGGGAGCAAACTTCAAGTAGCTCAAAATTCTCATAACAGCCTCGAAGTGAATCTAATAAGGAGCATGCATAAACTGACTAACCACACTGACAGCAACAACAATATCAGGACGGGAGTGAGATATGTAAATAAGCTTACCCGCTAATCACTAATAGCTCCCCCTATCAACAGCTGCTCCTCCTTCATCATTCCCTAGCTTCTGATTGGGTTCCAGTGGAGTGTCACAGGCCTTGCAGCCTAGCATCCCAGTTTCCCTCAGCAGATCAAGCATATACTTCCTCTGTGAGATAAATATCCCATCCTTGGAGCGAGCAACTTCAATTCCCAGAAAATACTTCAAGCTCCCCAAGTCTTTGATTTCAAACTCACTGCCTAAATATTTATTCAACAGAGGAATTTCCTCACTATCATCACCTATAAGAACTATGTCATCTAGATAAACAATGAGTGTTATAGTCTTACCACGTTAAGAATGTTTCACAAAAAATGTGTGATCTATCTGACTCTGTTTGAAGCCATATTTAAGCATAGCTTGAGTGAATCTCGCAAACTAAGCCCTTAGAGGTTGTTTAAGACTATATAATGACTTTCGAAGCCTGCATACTCTGCCTTCTGTCTGATAATCCTCAAAATCAGGAGGAATGTCCATATATACCTCTTCTTCGAGGTCACCATGGACAAAGACATTCTTTACATCAAACTAATGAAGTGGCCAGTCTAGATTAGCTGCTAGAGAGAGAAGTACTCTGACTAAATTCATCTTAGCTATGGGTGCAAAGGTCTCTTGATAGTCAACGCCATATGTCTGAGTGAACCTTTTTGTGCCACAAGTCTAGCCTTGTAACGCTCAATAGAACCATCCGCTTTGTGTTTCACAATATACACCCATTTGCATCCCATAGGTTGTTTGCCCTTAGGTAACTCAATTATTCCCAAGTGCCATTCTTCCTAAGTGCTTTCATTTCCTCAATCATGATAAGTTTCCACTTAGAGGTAGCAACAGCATTCTGAAAATGGTTAGGAATGCTAACAGAGGAAATATTTGACACAAACGCTTTATATGAGGGCGACAAATGAGAGTAGGACACAAAATTTGAGATAGGATGTTAAGTACAAGATCTCACACCTTTTCTCTTAGCAATAGGAACATCAAGATCAATGGACTCAAGAGATTCAAAGTTACCGGGACTCTCATCAGAAGCAGTAGATGGCAGTGGAGAAGCAGAAGTGGTCTCTTGTATCCGGTTAACTTTATGTTTGTCTTTGTCCCTATAAGCTTGCCCTTCCCTATCCTTAGTGACATTGGGTTATGTAGTCCTAGTATGAGGTGGTGATGCGAGAACAACTGGTTCCACCATAGGAATCACAGGAATTACTTCACACCAAGGCTCCCCCTAAAGGGAGGATTGTGACACCAGAGATGAGAAGAAATAGGACTGTGACTCAAAGAATGTGACATCCATGAACACAAACCACTTGCGAGAATGAGGGTGGTAACACTTATACCCTTTTTGGGTAGGTGAGTACCCAAGGAAAACACATTTGAGGGAGCGAGAGTCCAACTTACCATGAGTAGGAGAGTGATTATGGACAAAACAAGCACAGCCAAATATTTTGGAAGGAATAGAAAAACAAGGACTGGGAACCTAGGAGGACTTGAAGAGGAGCTTGTTTTGGCAAGACCTGGGTAGGAAGATGATTAATAAAATAGGCGGCGGTGAGAACAATGTCGCCCTAGTAGGACTGAGGCACACTCATAGAAAAACACATGCGCCAAGGCATGTCAAGAAAATGACGATTCTTGCGTTCCGCCACCCCATTTTGTTGAGGGGTATTGGTGCAAAAGGTTTGAGGGATAATACCATGAGTAGAAAAATATTGTCCTAACCCAGAATCGATGTATTCACCCCCATTATCAGAACGGAATATTTTGACGGTGGCCCTAAACTGAGTACAAATCATTTTATGGAAATTGCGGAACACAGAGAAAACCTCACTCTTGTCTTTCATGAGATACACCCAAGTAGTACGAGAAAAATCATCAATAAATGTAACAAACCAGTGATGACCTTTCATAGACACAACACGAGATGGACCCCAGACATCAGAATGTATTAATGAAAAAAGAACTAAACTTTTATTAAAACTAGGAGCAAAAAAAACTCTGTGTTGTTTTCCAAGTTGACAAGAGTCACAAAGAAATTCAGACACATTATTGTTTGAAAAAACAGATGGAAATAAATGCTTAAGTAAATAAAAAAAAATATGCCCAAGACGCCGATGCCACAACCATATATCATCGGTGGTAGTAGGACTCGTGGTGGAAGAATGAACAAGCTTGTCAGGTTGATTTAGAAAATAGAGACCATTTTCTACACTACCACTGCCAATCGTCCTTCTCGTGACAAGGTCCTGAAAAAGACAATGATTAGGAAAAAAATGTCACACTACAATTTAAATCCTTTGTAATACGACTCAAGGATAGCAGATTAACAAAAAAATTGGGAACATGGAGAACAGAAGAGAGAGGTAAAGTAGGAGTGACATGGACTAAACCTTTCCCAGAAATAGAAGAAATAGTACCATCTGCAATCGTAACTTTGTCCTGACTTGAAGATGGCTTATAGGCAGAGAACAGGTCAGAGGAACCAGACATATGATTTGAGGCACTGGAATCAATAATCCAGGGCAAAGACTTATGAGACAGAAAAATACAAAGAGAAGAGGCTAAGTTACCTGAGCGGGCAAATGTCGTGGAAGAGGTAGTAAGAGCAGTAGAAGACCGGCGGTCTAGCAAGTGACGCAGAACATCCTCCAGCTCATGAGTAGTCATGCTAGAGAGACCATCAAAAGCCTGGCCAACGGAAGCAGAAGTAGAATCAAGTGTATCAACGGCATTAGACTGATGAGCCCATGGATAGGAGCTACGTCCTTTAGACTGGCCTGACTGACCTCCTCTAGAACCAGACCGATCACCTCAACCCCCAGATAGAGTCCCATGAAGCTTCGAACATGTCTCACGAGTATGCTGTGGCTTCTTACAGTAATCACAGAATACAGACTCCTTGCCGACAGACTGAAGGATGGGAGTCAGGCTGAGGCCATCTCTAGAGGTAGACAGTAATGCTAAGCGGTCAGTAGAGACAGGGGACATCATAGCAGACCGGTGACTCTCCTCATTCTGGACATAGGTAAATGCCTCCTGAAGTGAAAGAAGAGTGTCCATACTCAAAACCCAATTCCGAACTGGATCATACTCCACATTGAGACCGGCCAAAAACTTAAAGACCCTTTCCCATGCAATGAACTTCTTGTACCCGACCGAATCAGTAGTGCAAACAGGCTTATAGTCCTACAGGTGATCAAGACGTTTCCAGCCGTTAGTGAGGAAGGTGAATTACTGAAGAACTGTTTGCTCCCCCTGAATAGAGCTCTCAATGGAGCGGCGTAACTCAAATGCTTGTGAGAAATTCCCTTTGCGGGAATAGGTGGTAGCTACAGCATCCCAAACATCTTAGGCAGTCTCCATAGACAAGTAGCCCTCACTAATGTCTGGTACCATCGAATGAATAAGCCAACCCATAATCAAAGAGTTGGTAATCTCCCATTGGTCATAACCCGGGTCAGTTGTGCTGGGTGCCTGTATCCTGCCATCTACATACACCATCTTCCCTCTACTCTTCAAAAACATAGTCAAACTCTGCGAGCACACGAGATAGTTTTGACTATTAAATGGAGAGGTGGTGATTTTAAGACTAGGGCTGGGGTTATTAGTCATAGTAGAAGGTACAGAGGAACTTTCACTCTTAAGTGTCTGAGAAGTAGTGGACACACCGGTGGAATCTTCCATAGATACTGTACTATCGAACCCACAACAAAACTAGTGCCAATCACAAACCCGGAAGGTGGTGGTGGAAGGGGAAAACAAATAGCCACTATGACAGTATTACACTATGAAGACTTAACAACTCATATGTTTGTTGGTTTTGTTTTGTTTTGTTTTGTTTTGTTTTTTTTTTTTTTTCGAAAACCGACTTGGGTTATATAAACAACCAAAGCCAACAAATGAACAACTCAAGGGCTTGGATTATATAAACAAACAGAGCAGAAGAGAAGAGTCGAGCAGAGGGAGGCAATACCAGAGGCAGAAGAGTCGAGCAAAGGGAGAGACGAGGCAGCGTGAGGCAGGGCGGCTGAAGCCAACGAAGGCTTAGAAGCTGTCGGCTGGGTCATCCAGTGGTCCACGAAGCCAACGACGGAGATCCAAAGGTGATTCAGTGGTCCACATTCATCACACCAGGTACTTTATGAACCCTAGGTGAGCCAAAACCCCTTAGGCTTGACATAAATGTGGACGACGATGATCCAAAGGTGAATCGACTGTGTTGGCTCCAGCCGTGGTTGGTGGCTCCGGTGGGTACTGTATGGGTAGAGTAATTTAGGTTTTAGGGTTAGGCTCTGATACCATGTTATTTTTGGAGAACACAAAGATCAGGAAATGATTAGGATATCATCCCCTATTTATATTAATAAAGATTAATAATTACAAGGAAGCCCTAAGGCAAAGAATAATTACAAAATAATAACCCAAATAACAATATATTATTCTAACATAAGCAGCAGGAGGGCGAAAAGTACTTGGAGTAGGACCTCGAGACTGTGGCTGAGGCGGCTGAGAAGACTAAGCAGACTGACAGCTCTTCTTGGGACAGTTGTACTTCCAATGGCCCTTCTGATGGCAAAAAACACACTCATCAAAGGCTAGTGACCCCTTGTTGGGCTTTGCATTGGCCTGAAGTTGATGAGGTAGGGGGTTCGACAGCAGAAGAGACGGAGTAGGAGCCAAGAAGATAGATGGAGACAGAGTCTGACTAGCTGTCTTAAGACAGGTTTCCTTGGAGAGGAGCTCACGAACAATAGCATCCACAGAAGGGAGAGGAGACCGATGAAGGATGCTACCACGAATAGCCTCATACTGAGGGGAGAGAGCCGTTAAGAATTGCACTAAACGACCTTGCTCCCGAAACTCAACATAAGCGTCTAGTGTCTTGAGGCTAGATGGTTCCATGAGAGCCAACTGATCCCAGAGGCCTATCATCTCAATGTAGAAGTCTTGAATAAACAGATCCCACTAACGAACTCCCTGAATAGTTGTTTCCAACTCATACCGTTTGGCAAAGTTGGACTGCTGATAAACACTTTGTAAGTAATCCCACACCTCTTTGGCAGTGCTATATTTAGACAACATCATCCCGATACAGTCATCCACAGAGTTACGGAGCTAGGTCAAAACTTGAGCATTATCACAATCCCAAGTGTCACAGGAACTTAGATAGTCTTCTTATTTAGGATTCGATGGACAAGGAATAGAACCAGAAACATATCCCCATTTTTTTCGACCGAGAAGAAAATTTCTCGTAACACTAGACCAATGAGCATAGTTGTCACTTGTAAGCTTGCATTTAATAGCTTGGATTTTATCTTCCGACATTGTAATGAACCTGAAATAAAAGAAAAGGGAACTGATGGGGCACAGTGATAAAACCCAATAAAGTTGAGGGGTTAACCTGTAATAATCTAAAGTTGAGACAGAGGGTTCAAGGTAGACTGAAATCAGAACACAGAGAACAAAACCGAAGATAGAGAGAGCAAAACCAAGAGCAAAGACCAGATAGCGAGAGCAGAGAGTAGAGAGAGAGCCAAAGCAGAGGTCACGAGAGAGTGAGAGAGATCCTTCAAGCCTAGACCAAACTTGCGACTTCAGACCTAGCACTAGAAGGCAATCACGATTTCGGCGAAGATAGAGAGGGCTGTCACGACTTCAGAGAAGACTGTCATGACCCAGCAAGACCTTCATGGCTTCAGAGAGGGCTATCACAACTGTCATGACCCAAAGAGGGCTGGCTTCGATCGACCCAGAAAGACCCAGCAAATAGGAACGAAGAACTTCAAATGATCAAGGCCAGACCTAGGGTTTCGGACGTGGCTCTGATAGCATGTAAGCTTTCTGTATATTCAATTGTATGTTTGATTACAATCACACCTTAGATTATATAGTAATAACTCCTAAACCAAAAAGGAAAATACAATCATGCCTCTAATAGGACTCTAATATGTACAACCACAATCACGCCTAATTTGGAAAATACACAATATATTCTCATAGGAACATCATAAAAGCGTTGGTTCAAAATTGAAACATGTCATTTCATCAAATCCCATCGATGATTTTTTTAGGAGGGATACAAAATCCTTGAATTTCAGGAACATTCTAATCAAACCTATAGATGATTTTTTAGGATGGATACAAAATCCTCAAATTTTAGAAACATTGTAATCAAACCTATAGATCATTTTTTAGGAGGAATACAAAATCCATAAAATTAAATTTTGATTAAACCTGAAAATTGGCCTTTTCAATTGGTTGCAGATAAATATAATAATTCCTATGTTCGGAAAACGAAGTTGACTAATAGAATTAGGAAGTCATTTTTCTCTTCCCATTTTGTGTAATTAGCTCATTCAATTTATGTCTTTGTTAATAATAAAGATGGATGCAATGCAACATGCAAGAGCGCTGGCATGCCTTCCTAATTTTTTTTTTCCCCCATTAGGTATAGAAAATCAATGTTTGACTCAAAGCTAAGCAAGAAAGAATTTTGAAGACCGGTTGATTATAGAAATTATTTAGTTTTGCACTTGACGAGAATCTTCAACTGACAAAGTTGAACTATTAAGCTTGAAAATTACAAAACAAATAACTGAAATGACTAACAATCTACAAAGTTTGCATAACATTTCTCTGACACTGCAAAATCTTGTGCACCAACGATTACCTCTTTTCCGTATATCGATTATTAATGGCCTGCACTAATTGATTGTATTGCTGGCAGGCAGTAAATCCAGCACTTACACCGAACTCCTTGTACAAGACCCTGTAACGTAGCAATTTGTGTTAGCACAGAGATATTAATAAATCTGGAGAAAGAGGGGTTTTAATTAATTAGTTATTACATCATTTTCAGGAGTTAATTAATTATTTGTTTGGTTGGAGACACGGAGGACTTACATAATTGGCAGTACACTTTTTTATGCTTCATCTTGAAGAAGAAGATTAGTCATTTGCAGAGGAAACCATTACACTTGACCTGAAACCCAAAAAGGGGTTAATGAGATAAAGGACACAAGCAAATTGGATCCACTCTCCTCTCAGTATAATAAAGGAATTACAAGATACAAGATAACCGTCTCTCCTCTCAGTTATAAATAATAAAAATTAGGACAATAGGACATTAAGTGTAGAAATACCAAAATACCCTTAAATTGGAACCGTGATCGAGTGGTCAGTAATAAGTATTTATCAGGATCCACCAGACCCAGCACAGCCAAATCACAGCAACATGTAGAAGGCTAGAACATGGAACGTGGGTTTGATCAGAAAATATGCAGTTAGCTCTGATACATTTCAAGATCATATTCACAACAATTTATGCTTACCGTCTTGTCCAAATTCAACGATTATGTATAACCAACAAGGTTGTGCAAGGATTCCTGACCTAGAATGGGCTTCTAGCAAGCTCCTCTACCAGATCAAATGAAAAAAAGAAAAAGAAAATGCAATCTATAATACCATAATCTGGCTTCTAGAGTTTGGCTTGCATATTTTATCCTTCTAAATGGTTAGTTAAACTGACTAGAAATACTTTGTAGAATGGAAATTAAGAATCAACTTATTGTTGGATCTACAAAAGAAACATAATTCAGCCTAATTTAGTTTTCTTATACTTAAAAAGACGGGAAAAAAAATTCACAACAAAAACAAATAGAACAACATATTCAATAATCTCTGGTTTTTAACATAAAAAAGATATCAGATGTTAAAAGGGCTATGCCTATGGCTATGGCTCCCTTAAGTGTAAGACAAACTCTGAGACACTTCCTAAAGACACAAACTGATTTCTAAAATGTGTACAAACTTTGATGCTTCGTGTGTGAAGTAGGCTAGACCAAGCACTTCAAATTAAAAACCCAAGACTAAGCTCCATAGATTTCAAAATTGAAGGCATCAAGTACGCAAAAGATAAATGTGCGTCTTAGGCTTGGGAAAGAGAAGGGGGGAGACTTCTTTCACTAAGGTGTATTCCAAGAAACAGAAAAAATTAGAGACTAGACGGCTTCAAAGATGAAACCATCAAATAGTAAGAAAATTCGAGATAAAAATAAATAGAACAACATTTATGACTGCAAAATAAAGCACAATTTGTAAAAATGACACTGTGGACAACCAAGTAAATATTTCTATAACTATCTCTATTGGATATTAAAAGAAAGAAAGAAAAAAGAAAAAAAAAAGAAAAAGAAGCTTAGATCTCGAATTTATATTTCTATTTATTCTTCCTTAGATTGATTTCTGTAGGGAAAGGCTTGTTTTGGCAACTTGACTGGAATCAGACATATTTGCTATTGATCAATGTATGCATATTACTATTTATTGATCAATAACCCCAAGGGGTTGGCCTTGTGGTAAGGCCTTGGGTCTTAGGGGTGTGCTCCCCCTAAGGTTCAGAAATCGAAACCTGTTAGGTGCTAACAATTCTTTGGGGCCATCGGATTGGGAGAAAATCCTTGAATTAACCGTGGTGCACTTACGGAAAACTCTTTGCCGAGGGCTTGTGCACCCCTGGGGATTATTTGGGCTTTGATCGGGACACCCTGATGTCAAATTAAAAAAAAAAAAATCAATTTGTGCGAGCTCAGAGAAATTAAACCTAGATATGAAAAAAGAACACACATATGCAAGTTTCAAAGAACAAGAAAAATTTGATAAAATTGCATCTGCTCATTGTTGGAATGTAAGATTCCATAACGTTGTGTTTGGTTGAGGGATTTGGGAAGGGATTTGGAAAGGGAAAGGAAAAAAGTATGTGAAACTAGGTGAAATAAAAGTACATTTTATTCACATTTCACCTACCTTTCCTTCTCTCTTTCCAAATCCCTTTCCAAGTCCCCCAACCAAACACAGTGTAAATCGTGTATTTTGAAGCTCATTGAGTGCTAATTTTCCTTCATTCTTCAAACTAAACAAAAATGAATAATATACACACAAAAAAAAAAAAAAAAAAAAAGAAGAAGAAGAAGATGAAACTTAGAAAGAAAAAGAGAAGAAACAATTACCATAATGAGACAGTGATTTGATTACAGAGATTCCAAATTTTGAAATGTGATATAGAGGCATCAGCCACCTTTAATTGCTATTGGTTTCCAACTACAAAGAATGAACAAAGAGCAATTAAAAATTATTAATTGGTTGATCTAAAGGGACAATGACTTAATAAAATATAATTCTTACAAAAAAGTACTATAGGAAGTAGAAAAACATGTATTAGACTAACCCAACCTGTCTGGAGGATGACGCGCTCAAGTAGGATATCGGTGTGCAGTAGGATTAGAGTCGTCAGAAGCAGGAGGATCAGCAATAGGGGTAGAGACAATCGGTGGAGGAGGAGCCTTGCGACGAGAATAAACTAACAACGGAGGAGGAGAATAAATCGAAGGAGGAGTAGCAGCCAGAGGTGAAGCAGGAGAAGAAGATAGAACAAGCCTAGGAGGAACTATGGAGATGTACTCATCAGATGGGACATCAGAAGGAAATGGATCAATATGAACCAAATCCTCTTTGGAAACTAGGGCAGTGAGAGGAGGAAGCTGAAAGTAAGGTAGATGTTCGAGAAAAGAAACATGAAGGGAAACATAAAGACGACGGGAAACAGGGTCGTAACACCGATAGCCTTTCTAAGTAGGACTATAACCCAAAAAGACATAGAGGACAGACCAGGCACTAAGTTTGGTCCTATCTTTGCGGGAAAGAAGTACAAAACAAGGAGACCCGAACACACGAAGGAGGGAGTAGTTAGGAATTTGGGAGAACAAAGCCTCATAAGGAGACTGACTAGAAAGAAGGGGAGTAGGCATGCGGTTGAGAAGAAAAGCAGCAGTAAAAACCGCCTTCCTCTAAAATGGAGCCGGAACTGAGGCAGAGAGAAAAAGAGACCTAGCTGTCTCAAGGAGATGACGGTGTTTACGTTCGGCTCGACCATTTTGGGCAGGTGTATCTGTACAGAAAGTTTGGTGAATGGTACCCAAATTGGCCAAATACTCACATAACTCACTTTTAAAATATTCCCTACCAAGTCAGACCGTAACACTTTAATTATAGACCCAAACTGAGTAGTAATCATAGACTGAAAGGTACGGTTTATCTGGTAGAAATCGGATTTATGAGTCATAAGATAAAACCAAGTGTAACAGGTGCAGTCATCAACAAATGACACATAGTATGCAGAACCCCCTTTGGTGAGAGCAGAAGAAGGGCCCCAGACATCAGTATGAACTAAAGAAAACGGTGTAGTAGATATAGAAGTATTTTTACGGAAAGGTAAGGCTGTTATTTTGGCAAGTTTACACCCCCGACACTCGGTAAGTTGACTAGGAGAAACTTTACCCAATATACCTGACTGAGCTAAAGACCGTAAGCGGTCAGCAGACAAATGCCCTAATCTGGAATACCACAAATAGAAAGGACTTAACAGAGAATCTAACTGAAAAGAAGAACAGGCAGTCAGAGAGACAGTCATAAGCAGATGCAAGCTCTCCACCACATAGGGGTCTCCAACTCTATGGCCAGTCCCAATCTGCTGCTTGGACATCCGATCCTGCACAAAACAGATAGAAGAAGAAAAGATAACATTAAAACCAAAGGCATTAAATTGACTAATAGATAATAAGCTGATAGATAACTGAGGAACATATAAGACAGATAGAATAGAGACTGCAAACATAACAGACGGTAGGACAGACCCAACAGATATAACAGACATACTAGACCCATTAGCAGCATTAACAGTAATAGGAAAGGGAGGAGGAGTACAATATTGAAGTAAGGAGAGATAGGGAGTCATATGATGAGAGGCACCAGAGTCAGAAATCCAGACAGGTGAAGAAATACTTGAAGAAGACCAAGCAAACCTGAAATGAAGAGAGGAAATAATGGAGGCAGACATGAATGGCTGGGAAGTAGACAATATATATTGAAGCTGACTAATCAGTGTATGTTGAAGCTAACTAATTTGAGTAGTCAAGGAAGCCAAGTCAGGATCAGGAGCCGGAGCAGATGCAGTAGAACCGGTGGGAGGCCGAATGGTACTTAGAGGAGGAGCGTAGAACTTGATCGAAAACTGCTGAGAAGACGAGGCAGACACATGCGAAGTAGACAAACATCCCTTCTTGGGACAATGATACTTCCAATGGCCTTTCTAATGGCAGAAAGCATATTCATCAAAAGCCAGAGACATCATAGTATCTAAAAAACTGAGGGGTTCAAGTGCAATAAACCCTAAATAAAACAAAATAACCAAACCAGGGGTCGAAAGGTAATAACCAAAAAGCTAAGGGGTTTAAGTGTAGTAAACCCAAAATAGACCAAAGTAATGTATATCAGATGACCCTATGTATATCAGATTAACCCCACAAACCAGTCGAACAAGAGAGAGAGAGAGATAGAGAGTAGACCTCGTGAAACCAGAGACGACCAGGATTTTCGCGAATCAGATGGTTACAGTTGATGGGCCATGACTCGAACTCAAATGGGTCACGATAACACTGATGGGTCGACCACCAGAGAACTTGATCGAGTCCAAAACCAGAGTCAAAACTAGAACTCAACCTCGTGAGCCAAAAGTTAAGTCTGACGAACCAAAAGAGGTTGGTCAATCGCAAATTAGAGGAGTTTCAAACTAGGTGGGATGGGTCGCGATTTTCGTACTCGAGGAGTTGTGATTTCAATGAAAGCAGATTTTGAATCAAATGAAACTTTGAACGAAGAAGGAACTTCGATCAATCAGAAGCCATAATGAACGATAGCTCTAATACCATGTAAGATTTGTAAAGGTTTTTATGTATATTCAACTGTGTTTCAATACAATGTGTACATCTGATATATATAGCAATTCTAGACTTAATCCTAAATAGGAAACAAGAATAAACCTAAACCAATCCTAAATAGGAAACAATATTCACACAATATATATTATATTAATATTATTCTCACAGATTAGGCATTGAAGTCCTTCACCAAAAGCACAATTTGAGTTTTCTTTACAAATATTTGATACCAATCAACAATTAGTCACATCAGAAAGTTATGAAGTGTGGACAATTTTCAGTATGACATGCAAAACATAAATTCTTGAACAATTTGAATGAAAATGGAAAGAATTCATGGTTAAGGAACAAGATTTATTTACAAAAGTGTGAACAAAAGATGAATGGCATGCATGTCCAAGAAAAAGGCCTTTGAGAACCAAAGCATTGTTGGAATTAGGAATTAGAATAAGAATCTCGTGATTATGCAATCAAGGGCTATTAGGCATATATTATGTAATTTGATTTCCTTTATTTACTTTCCTATCTTGTAGTTCTTTATCAGTATATATACATAGGCTAATCTCCATTCTAGACTAAGCCATTCAATTCTATTCTTCTTCTTGGTATCAGAGCCAAACCCTAGCTCTATTTCAGTAGCCCTTACCATCCAACAGCCCCACCCATCAAACCGACAACCTCTTCTCCCCTACCCATCCACCCAACAACCCTTATTCTCCTTCTACCCTAGCCAACAACCATCATTCTCCCTCCCCAGTCCCTCGGCAACCCTTCCAAACCTGCTATCTACAACTTTTTAGGTACCGACTAGACCCTTCTGGCTTGGGTCCAGTTCAACTGTCCCTCTCGGGTAGTTTTACACCCTTTTTACCCTTCTAGGGTTCTTGTGTTGATGTAGTAAGCATCCTTCTTTATCTTCTTTGATTGTTGGGCTACCGGGTTGTTTAGTAACATGTTGATTTACACCATTTTTTTTGACATCTCTATTTGTGATTCTAGGTTCTTGGTTTAAGGTATTTTGTTGCTCTGTATGTTGTTATTGATTGTTAATTATACACTTTCCATAGTTCTCTGGTTGTCATCATGACTGAGGTCCCTTCCATTGTTTTGCTTGAGAGCCATAATAAGCCGGTTATAATTTTTCCTTGTCACAACAAGCACATGTTCATCGCATTACTAGTGTACAAGAATCTAATTATTTTGCCAAGGGCTTCACTCAAGTTTTTGACAAGGATTTTCGGGCAACGTTTGCACCGGTAGCCAAGCTTGCTTTTGTCCGGCTTCTTATATCCCTTGCTGCCTCACATTCTTGCCTTCTTCATCAGCTGGATGTCAAGAATACCTTTCTTCATAAGGACCTACTTGACACTATCTATATGGATGCTCTACTCGATTTTAAGGAAGAATGAGAGTATGCAAGGAAAGTTTTTCCACTGCGCAAGTCTCTATAGGGGTGTCATGACCCAAACCCGCCCCTATGTGTTTAGCACCGTAACCAGCCAGTAATCCGAGATCACCGAAGGCCTGCTTAACAGTAATACAGTAATACAGAGTACAGGGGCATGGCGGAAGCCAAAACAGTAATTAAAAGATGTCCAACGAGCTGTGACAGTCTGTATGCAAAAAGGTTTTTCATACATACATATAATCAGTACAAAACAGTATGTATAACATTTACAAACATTCAGGACAGGGACTTAATCCCTATTAAACAGTACAATACAAAAACATTTAGTCTATACAAAACAGAACAGAAAAGGGGAAACTAAAACACCCCATAGCCTTAGCTTGGAACAGGCTCGAAACCTCGCAGTGAGGCACATAGGTTGGCTTGACAAAACTGGAGTTTACCCCAACACTTCTAGCAACGGTCCGGTGCCTGTACACCTACATATATATATGAGCAGTGAGTTAAAGCCCAGTGAATAACATTATGCGTAAAGAGGTTAAGAATGAATGTCCTTTCAGTAATGAAAAGAGTTCATTAAATCAGTATTTCAGTCATTCAGTCATAACAATCATATGTGATACATCCATTAGCATAGAAGTACAGTAAACAGTAGGTTTCAAAAGACCGAGCAGTCAATGATGGCCATCATAACAATAAACAGAAGTTCCAAGATAGAAACTGACAGAGATCTCTGTAACAGTAACAGTAACAGTAGTTGCTAAGGATGCCACAATACAGCTCAGAATAGAGGACATACATTCATTCAGTTAACAGTATCAATTCAGAAACAATACAGTTTAACCATTCGGAAGATATTCATATTTGAACATATCTTTACACAGTTGTTACTCACAGAGTTCTGGGCTACAGATAAGCTAGTATACGTCTCCGGATGCCAACCCTACACAGTTTACAGGATGAACACACACTAAGTTCACATTTGGGAATCAAAGACTTAGTCCCTACTTAGACTCGGTGTGGTTCTACATCTATATCCTCATTAAGATGCCTTAAACTAGGCCTAAGAATGCCTAGGATGAAATGAGGATGCAAAGATGCACTTTAAAAGCATTTTCAGAATTTTCAGGAAACAGGGGTCCCGCTCGAGCGTCGATTACTTTGCTCGAGCGGACTTATAGACAAAGGTTTCCGCTTGAGCGTAGACTTATCTGCTCGAGCGTACTGCAAAACAGTCAAAAGTGCTGGATAGGTGAAATTCACGCTCGATTGGGCGCTCGACACCCGCTCGAGCGTAAGACACAATGTCCCGCTCGAGTGGACTGCAAAATAGTACAAAGTGCTGAGAGCACAAATTTCACGCTCGAGCGCCAGTCACCCCGCTCGAGCGTGAGTTCAAAATCTGGAATTCCCAAATTCGAACCTCAAGCTCACAATCAAGTTCAAATGCCTCAATTTCGATCCTTTTGGGCCAATTTTCTGGAAAACACTTCAAAACTCATAATATAACATGTTTCAAAGATCAATTTGAGAAATCAAGGCCCAAAGGTGGTTCAAATAAATCCAATTTCAAACCAAACTTTCAAGAACATGATAAACATGTACATGCATGGATTTAAACAACTCCAAGGCTTCCAAATACTTGGCCTAAAGAGCCAATTCTTCTAAAATCATGGTGAATTCATGGTCCATTTGCAAAAACATGAACATGCATGTGAATTTCATGAACAATAGCTTCAAAACCCAAGAATGGAAACATGCATGCATGATATGTGCTACAATTCAACATTATAAGGCTCAATCTAGGCTTGGATCACTAAGGACACAAGAACCATGCATGAATCAATTCAAAAACAAGTTCAAGAAGGTGGATGTTCTACCTTAAGTCTTGTATTCAAGGTCTAGGAGCTCAATTTGCAATCTATACTTCAATTCTTCAAGTTCTTCTAGCCAATTCACAAAATCAAGTTGAAATCACTCCTATCCTCTCACTCTCCCACTCTAGTCGGTTGAGGGCTCAAGTATGGCTGAACAAATGTGTTTGGTCAAGTGTTGTATATGTGATACACTAAGTCCTAGCATTGTCCACTAACATGGCATTATGGTAAATAAGGCAACTCTTGCCAATTAGCTTAATTTAATCTAATTTAATCATACTAAATCACATTTCAGATAAATACACCATAAAATCACATAAATCCTAATGATCATAAAACATCAATCGATTTCAGATTCGGCCGCCAATAAGGCCTTCAATTCACAGTTTAAAGCATAAAACATGAACAGATAATTTAACAGTCAATAGATAGATATGCATTTAAACTAGCACATTCAATCGATCAGTTCAGTATTTCAGTCAGTTCAATTACTTATCATAATCAGTCTCAATTTAGCAGTAATCAATAGGGTTATCAGTAATCAGTGGTGAGGGTTATTGCACTCTCCCCTCCTTAAAAAGAGTTTGGTCCTCCAAACTCGAATTACCTTCGTTCTGGAAGAAAACCAGATTCAGTGGAAACAGTTCAGGATATCTCTTGGCCATGTCATCTTCCCTTTCCCAAGTGGCATACATGCCACCATGGTTTTGCCAGTCAACTTTCACTAACGGGATCTCTTTGTTTCTCAACGTTTTGATCCGTCTGTTTACAATCTGAACAGGTCGTTTCTCGTAAGTGTAGTCGTCACTCAGCACTACACGAGTAGGCTCTATCACATGGAAGGGATCCCAGAGGTAGTCCCTCAACATAGAAATGTGGAACACATTGTGCATATGCTCCATCTCAGGAGGAAGCGCTACTTGATACGCCACCGGATTGATTTTCTTGATAATCTCGTACGGTCTGACATATCTCGGCGCTAGCTTGTCTTTAACTCCAAAACGAGTCTAGCCTTTCATCGGTGTCACTTTCACAAAAACGTGATCACCTACTTCATATTCTCTGTCTCACCTTCTGACATCCGTATAACTTTTCTGTCAGCTCTGTGCGGTTTTCAGTCTCTGTTGAATCAATTTCACTTTCTCAGTCGTTTCATAAACAATCTTGGGCTCAAGCAAAGGCCCATCTCCAACTTCTGCCCAGCAAATCGAAGATCTACATTTTCTGCCATACAATGCCTCGAAAGGCGCCATACCAATACTTGAGTGATAACTGTTGTTGTAGGCGAATTTAGCTAAAGGCAAATGGCTTTCCCAATTTCCTTGGAAATCAAGAACACACATTCTCAGTAAATTCTCTAGAGTCTGAATGGTCCTTTCTGACTGGCCATCTGTCTGAGGATGATAGGCACTACTCAATCTCAGTTCAGTACCCAATGCAGTCTGTAAACTTTGCCAGAATCTCGATATAAACTTCGAGTCCCTATCAGAAACAATGGACACAGGCACTCCATGCAGTCTAACAATCTCATCAATATAGAGTATAACCAATTTGTCCGCATTATAAATTGTTTTGACAGGTAAGAAGTGAGCAGATTTAGTCAGTTTATCAACTATAACCCAAATTGAGTCCATACCTTTACTGGAGCGAGGCAAACCGACAATGAAATCCATGGTGATATGTTCCAATTTCCACTCCGGTATTGGTAAGGGCTGCAATAAGCCTGCGAGTCGTTGATGTTCGGCTTTGACTTGTTGGCAATGAAAACATTTCGATACAAAATCAGCAATTTCTTTCTTCATTCCCGGCCACCAGAAATTCAGTTTCAGGTCTTGGTACATTTTCATATTCCCTGGATGGATAGACAGTTTCGAATTGTGGCCCTCTTGCAGAATTCTTCTTTTCAGTTCAGAATCATTCGGTACACACAATCTTCTCTGAAATTTCAGTACATTGTTCTCAAATTTGAAGTCCGGTTTTGGTTTAGATTCCCGTTCTTCGATGATCTTCTTCAAGAAGTCATCATGTTGCTGTTTCTCTTTAATCTCTTCAATCAGTGCCGGTTGAGCAGAAATAGTAGCTATTGTTCCACCTTGTTCTCGCAAAACAATCTCAATTTCAGATTTTTCAAGGTCAAAAAGCAACTCTTTCTGTCCGGTGAGCAAACAGGCTAAGTTCCCAATCGATTTCCGACTCAATGCATCGGCAACGGTGTTGGCTTTCCCCAGATGGTACAAAATCTATAGGTCATAGTCTTTAATCAATTCTAGCCATCTCCGCTGTCTCATGTTCAGTTCCTTCTGTGTGAAGAAATATTTTAAACTCTTGTGGTCGGTATATAATTCACATGTCGCCCCATAAAGGTAGTGACGCCAGATTTTCAATGCAAATACTACTCCAGCAAGTTCTAGATCATGGGTCGGGTAGTTCTTTTCATGCGGTCTCAGTTGTCGGGAAGCATAGGCAATAACTCTCCCATTCTGCATTAAAACACATCCCAAACCCTTATGAGAAGCATCACCAAAAATGGTAAAACCATCCGTACCTGAAGGTAGGGTAAGAACCGGTGCAGTCACAAGTCGAGGTTTCAACTCTTGAGAAGCTGATTCCCTTTGGTCAGTCCAGTCAAATGATATCCCCATCTGAGTTAACTGAGTCAACGGTAAGGCAATTTTGGAGAAATCTTTGACAAATCTTCTATAATATCCAGCTAATCCCAAAAAGCTTCGGACTTCTGTAACATTTGTTGGTCTAGGCCAATTCACTACTGCTTCAACTTTCTGTGGATCAACTGAAATTCCATCCTTGCTAATAACATGTCCCAAAAACATAACATGATCAAGCCAAAATTCACATTTAGACAGTTTAGCAAAAAGTTTCTGTTCTCTTAGAGTCTGTAAAGCAAGTCTCAGATGATGTTCATGTTCTTCTCTACTCTTGGAATAAATCAGAATGTCATCTATGAATACAACAATAAAGTCATCGAGGAATGGTTTAAAGATTCTGTTCATAAGGTCCATAAATGCGGCAGGTGCATTGGTAACACCAAAAGGCATAACTAAAAATTCGTAATGTCCATACTTCGTTCGAAAAGCAGTTTTATCAATGTCCTCTGGTTTAACTTTCAGCTGGTGATATCCGGATCTGAGATCAATCTTAGAGAAAACTTGAGCACCCTGTAACTGATCAAATAAGTCATCAATACGCGGCAATGGATATTTATTTTTCACAGCTACCTTGTTTAGTTCACGGTAGTCGATACAGAGTCTCAGTGAGCCGTCTTTCTTTTTCACAAACAAGACAGGTGCACCCCATGGTGAAGTACTAGGCCTGATGAACTTTTTGTCTAACAGTTCTTGCTGCTGAACTTTTAGTTCTTTCAATTCGGTAGGTGCCATTCTGTATGGAGCTTTAGATACTGGCTGTGTACCCGAAATTACATCAACGGTGAACTCAATCTCCCTATCAATCAAATCCCCTGGAAGATCATCTGGAAAAACATCTGGGAATTCTCTGATTACATGAATACTGTTCACATTAGCATCATCATCAATAGGTACAGTCAATACAGAACACAGATACCCTTTACACCCCTTCTTAATCAATTTACAGGCTTTCATGGATAAAATCAGATACGGGGGAGGTACTACTCCAACCCCATTAAACACAAATTCAGGCAAACTAGGTGGACGGAAAACTACTTGTTTCGTTACACAGTCTATGGTAGCATGATATTTTTGTAACCAATCCATCCCCAATATTACATCAAAATGGTCAATATTTAACAGCAGTAAGTCACTATACAGATGCATATCCCCAACAATAATTTCATATGCAGGGTACATATAAGCACAAGTCACAGATCCCCCGACAAGTGAAGATACAACTAACAAGTAATTCATAGGTTCCAATGGTCTATTCAATTTTCACGAAAAAGCATGCGATACATATGAATGTGTAGACCCCGAATCAATCAGAACATAAGCATTTTGAGTACAAATAGAGAGAATACCTGACACAACGGTCTCGGTATTCTACACATCTCCCGGTACTAGTGCAAACACTCGGCCTTGCCTCATAGGCTCTTTCCCGGTAGCTTTAGGGTTAGGTTTTGGTGCAACAGTTGATGCTGCTGTGCTAGGTGCAGCTTTACTATTGGCCTGCGGAGCAGAGGGCCAGTCTTTGACCATGTGGCCCACCTTGCCACACCTATAACAAGCTCCAGATATTTTGTAACAGACCCCTTTGTGCTTCTTGCCACACTCAGAACAGGGTGGTATGAAACCACTCCCCTGGCTAGAACTGGTTGTGGACCCCGTGTTTTGTTTCTTGTTCAATGGGTTGTTCTTGCCTTTCTTGAATTTAAAACCCTGCCTTTTACCACGCCATTTAGACGTTGGTGTTTCGGTTTGTTTCAGTGCCTCGATGTTCGACTCAGCCATTAATGCTCGGTCAAGAACATTTACATAGTTCGGTAGCTTTAAAACATTTATTCTGTCAAAGATTGCAACATTAAGGCTGCCTTCAAATTTCCTGGCCTTCTTGTAATTAGTGTCCACCATATGTGGTGCATATCTAGCAAGTTCGGTGAACTTTGTTTCATACTCGGCTACCGACATGGTGCCTTGTCTCAGTTGTTCAAACTCAGTCATTTTTCTGTCCCTGACACATTGAGGGAAATTCTTTTCGAAGAAGGCTCCTTTGAACTGAGCCCAAGTCATAACGGTGTTGGTGTCATGGACTAGCATCCACCACCTTCTCGCCTCTTCTTGCAAGGTGAAGGTAGCTAGCAACACTTTATGTGCTTCAGAGCACGGGAACACTTCAAATAACTTTTCTGTTTCAAGAACCCAAGCTTCAGCTTTTAGTGGTTCAAGGCCTCCCTGAAAGGATGGTGGTTTCATTTTGCTGAACTTCCGAGTGAGAGCAATTATATCCCCATCATTAACATTCGGTTCCGGCTGCACCAGAGAAGGAGGTGGGGGCTATTGGTTCTGTTGTTGCTGTTGCCTTAAGGCTTCAGTTAATAGTTCAACAGTTCTTTCAAGTCTTGCCATTCTGGCCTCGGATGATTCAGTTTCATTAGCAGTGCTTGCATTATCCATTTCACTATATGCAACATAGTAATAATAAACATAGGAAGTTGCATACTTTAAACATTTAAACATAAGCAGTTATATGTTTAAGCACATTAACACATGTTCATGTCATGTCCACACACACTTTTCATGCTCATGTGATGCCCTAATTGCTTTTCTAGGACACCCTATAACTCATTTGGACACGTATGTGCAGTATAACTCGTGCTTAAGTATCGCTCTGATACCACTCTGTCACGACCCAAACCCGCCCCTATGGGTTTAGCACCGTAACCGGCCAGTAATCCGAGATCACTGAAGGCCTACTTAACAGTAATACAGTAATACAGAGTACAGGGGCATGGTGGAAGCCAAAACAGTAATAAAAAGATGTCCAACGAACTGTGACAGTCTGTATGCAAAAAGGTTTTTCATACATACATATAATCAGTACAAAATAGTATGTACAACATTTACAAACGTTCAGGACAGGGACTTAATCCCTATTAAACAGTACAGTACAAAAACATTGAGTCTATACAAAACAGAACAGAAAAGGGGAAACTAAAACACCCCATAGCCTTAGCTTGGAACAGGCTCGGAACCTCACAGTGAGGCACATAGGTTGGCTTGACAAAACTGGAGTTTACCCCGACGCTTCTAGCAACGGTCCGGTGCCTGTACACCTACATATCTATATAAGCAGTGAGCTAAAGCCCAGTGAATAACATAATGCGTAAAGAGGTTAAGAATGAATGTCCTTTCAGTAATGAAAAGAGTTCATTAAATCAGTATTTCAGTCATAACAATCATATGTGGTACATCCATTAGCATAGAAGTACAGTAAACAGTAGGTCTTAAAAGACCGAGCAGTTAATGATGGCCATCATAACAGTAAACAGAAGTTCCAAGATAGGAACTGGCAGAGATCTCTGTAACAGTAACAGTAACAGTAACAGTAACAATAGTTGCTAAGGATGCCACAATACAGTTCAGAATAGAGGACATACATTCATTCAGTTAACAGTATCAATTCAGAAACAGTACAGTTTAACCATTCGGAAGATATTCATATTTGAACATATCTTTACACAGTTGTTACTCACAGAGTTCTGGGCTACAGATAAGCTAGTACGCGTCTCCGGATGCCAACCCTACACAGTTTACAGGATGAACACACACTAAGTTCACATTTGGGAATCAAAGACTTAGTCCCTACTTAGACTCGGTGTGGTTCTACATCTATATCCTCATTAAGATGCCTTAAACTAGGCCTAAGAATGCCTAGGATGAAATGAGGATGCAAAGATGCACTTTAAAAGCATTTTCAGAATTTTCAGGAAACAGGGGTCCCGCTCGAGCGTCGATTACTTTGCTCGAGCGGACATATAGACAAAGGTTTCCGCTCGAGCATAGACTTACCCGCTCGAGCGTACTGCAAAACAGTCAAAAGTGCTGGATAGGTGAAATTCACGCTCGATTGGGCGCTCGACACCCGCTCGAGCGTAAAACACAATGTCCCGCTCGAGCGTAAATTACCCTACTCGAGCGGACTGCAAAACAGTGTAAAGTGCTAGGAGCACGACTTTCACGCTCGAGCGCCAGTCACCCCGCTCGAGCGTGAGTTCAAAATCTGGAATTCCCAAATTCGAACCTCAAGCTCACAATCAAGTTCAAATGCCTCAATTTCGATCCTTTTGGGCCAATTTTCTGGAAAACACTTCAAAACTCATACTATAACATGTTTCAAAGATCAATTTGAGAAATCAAGGCCCAAAGGTGGTTCAAATAAATCCAATTTCAAACCAAACTTTTAAGAACATGATAAACATGTACATGCATGGATTTAAACAACTCCAAGGCTTCCAAATACTTGGCCTAAAGAGCCAATTCTTCTAAAATCATGGTGAATTCATGGTCCATTTGCAAAAACATGAACATGCATGTGAATTTCATGAACAATAGCTTCAAAACCCAAGAATGGAAACATGCATGCATGATATGTGCTACAATTCAACATTATAAGGCTCAATCTAGGCTTGGATCACTAAGGACACAAGAACCATGCATGAATCAATTCAAAAACAAGTTCAAGAAGGTGGATGTTCTACCTTAAGTCTTGTATTCAAGGTCTAGGAGCTCAATTTGCAATCTATACTTCAATTCTTCAAGTTCTTCTAGCCAATTCACAAAATCAAGTTGAAATCACTCCTATCCTCTCACTCTCTCACTCTAGTCGGTTGAGGGCTCAAGTATGGCTGAACAAATGTGTTTGGTCAAGTGTTGTATATGTGATACACTAAGTCCTAACATTGTCCACTAACATGGCATTATGGTAAATAAGGCAACTCTTGCCAATTAACTTAATTTAATCTAATTTAATCATACTAAATCACATTTCAGATAAATACACCATAAAATCACATAAATCCTAATGATCATAAAACATCAATCGATTTCAGATTCGGCCGCCGATAAGGCCTTCAATTCGCAGTTTAAAGCATAAAACATGAACAGATAATTTAACAGTCAATAGATAGATATGCATTTAAACTAGCACATTCAATCGATCAGTTCAGTATTTCAGTCAGTTCAATTACTTATCATAATCAGTCTCAGTTTAGTAGTAATCAATAGGGTTATCAGTAATCAGTGGTGAGGGTTATTACAATGGGCTTAAATAGTTTTCTCGGGCTTGGTTCAGCTGCTTTAGCTCTGTTAATTTATCCATGGAGTTTGTTCAGTGCCACTCAAATCATACTTGCTTCATTCTTCATAATTCTATTGGTCAATGTATTGTTCGACTTGTGTATGTTGATGATATCATCCTCACAGGTGATGATTCAATTGGCATAACTCAAGTAAAAAGGGATTTGAGTCAGGCTTTTGATATTAAGGATTTGGGTCATCTCAAATATTTTCTGGGTATTGAGGTTGCTCGCTCTTGTCAAGGAATTTCATTGCCCCAAAGGAAGTATGGTCTTGATATTCTTCAAGACATTGGTATGCAAGGGTACAAACCAACTTCTACTCCTATGGATCCTAACTTCAAGCTTAAATCAAAGTCTGGCGAGTTACTGAAGGATCCAGGTAGGCATGTATCAACGCCTTGTTGGCCGTCTCATTTATTTGACTAACACAAGACCTAACTTGACTTTTGCAGTTAATGTTGTGAGTCAATTTATGCATGAACCTCGTACAAAGCATCTTAATATTGTTCATCACATTTTGAGGTATTTACAGACTTCTCCTGGTTTGGGGTTATTTTTCACAATTGGTTTACAATCAAGACTCTCTTGTTTCATTGACACAAATTATGTAGGGTCTAGGACTGATAGACATTCTACGTCTGGTTTATGTAGTTTCTATGGTGATCATCTTCTATCATGGAAAAGTAAGAAATAGGTAGTTGTTTCTAGGTCTTCTACTGAAGTAGAGTATCAAGCGATGGCACAGGGTGCTTGTGAGGTTCTATGGCCTCGCTCTATCCTTGCAGAGTTAAGGTTTGCAGAGGATGCTCCCTCTATTTTGTTTTGTGACAACAAATCAACTATTATGTTATCCTCTCATTTGTTACTTCATGAGCGGACAAAACACATCGAGGTTGACATACATTTCATTTGAGAAAAGGTGTGGACGGGTATTGTGAATCCATCCTTTGTCTCTTCTTCTGAGCAGCTCGCTAATATGTTCACAAAGTATATTAGTCCAATATTACTTCAGTCATCTATTGTCAAGATGGGTTTGTTGAATGTCTTTGTACCA
This sequence comes from Camellia granthamiana, assembly GCA_036172215.1. Taxonomy (NCBI): domain Eukaryota; kingdom Viridiplantae; phylum Streptophyta; class Magnoliopsida; order Ericales; family Theaceae; genus Camellia; species Camellia granthamiana. The sequence continues at coordinate 27,495 of JAXFYN010000038.1, read as the reverse complement.
TCTTAAAGGGGAGTGTTGGAATTAGGAATTAGGAATTAGAATAAAAATCTTATGATTATGCAATCACGGGATATTAGGTATATATTATGTAATTTAATTTCCTTTATTTACTTTCCTATCTTGTAATTGTGTATCAATATACATACACAGGCTAGTCTCCATTCTAAACTAAGCCATTCAATTATATTCTTCTTCTAGCATTGCCTTGGATTTCCTTATGGATTTAGCATATTATAAAAGAATGAAAAGCATTATTTGGTTTACCTATGAATGAGATAGAGCCTTGTACTTATAATGAAAAAAAATTACAAAATAGGAAACGAACAAAATAGGAAAAGAAGATAAAAAAAAGTATTAAATCTGTGATTGACACAATCACAGATTTTGTACACACTACTATAATTATAATATCACTATTTTCTAATTCCAACACTACCATAATTATAATATCACTATTTCCTAATTCCAACACTCCCTCTCAAGCTGGTGCGAAAAATTTAATAAACGCAGCTTGCCGATAGACGACTGGAGTAATGTTGGGCCTACAGACTTGGTGAACATATTTGCTAACTGCTGAGAAGAAGAGACAAAGGATAGTCTCATAATACCAATCCGAACCTTCTCTCGAATGAAATGTATATCAACCTCTATATGCTTAGTACACTCATGTAGGACAGAATTAGAAGACAACATAATAGCAGACTTGTTGTCACAAAATAAAGAAGCAGGAGCAGTCTCCTCAAATCCTAACTCTGCCAAAATAAAACACAGCCATAGAATCCCACAAGTGCCTTGTGCCATAGCCCTATACTCAGCTTCTGCAGAAACCTAGAAACAACTGCTTGCTTCTTACTTTTCCATGATATAAGATGATCACCATAGAAAGTACAGAAGCCAGAAGTAGAACGCCAATCCGTTCTAGATCTTGCATAGTCAGCATCAGTAAAGCAAGAGAGTCTAGATTGAGGATCAGCTGTGAAGAATAATCCCAAGCCAAGAGAGGTCTTCAAATATCTCAAGATGTGATGAATAGCATCAAGATGTTCTGTACGAGGTGCATGCATGAATTGGCTAACTACACCAACCTCAAATGTCAAGTCAGGTCTAGTATTGGTCAGATAGATGAGACGCCCAACAATACACTGATACATACCTAGATCCTCTAGTAATTTGTCGGACTCTGATGTGAGCTCGACATTGGGATCCATAGGAGTAGAAGCAGGTTTACACCCCAACATACCAGTATCCTTAAGTAAGTCAAGAGCGTACTTCCTTTGAGACAAGGAAATCCCCTACTATGAGCGAGCCACCTCAATCCTTAAAGAATACTTACGATTCCCCAAATCCTTAATATCAAAGGAGTGTCCCAAATCCCATTTTGCTTGTTTAATTCCTATAGAGTCATCACTAGTGAGAATGACATCATCCACATACACCAACAAGACTATACACTGACCTGCAGAATTATGACGGATAAAGAAAGTATGGTATGAATGGCACTGAACAAAGCCCATGGAGATGATGACTGAGTTGAAACGACCAAACCAAGCTCATAGAGACTGCTTTAAGCCATACAAAGACTTGCGCAATCGACATACTTGCCCTGATACTCCCCCGTAGCTCAAAAATCAGGAGGAGGTGCCATATAAATCGTCTCAAGAAGATCCCCATGCAAAAAGGCATTCTTGACATCAAACTATAAAAGGGCCAAGAATGGGATGCTGCAAGAGAGATGAGTAGAAGAATAGAGGTAAGCTTGGCAACTGGTGCAAAGGTAGCACCAAAATCCTTGCCAGGAACTTGAGTGAAGCCTTTGGCCACTAAATGGGCCTTATAATGGTCAACAGAGCCATCAGGTAGGTACTTAATAGCAAAGACCCATTTGCAACCCACGGTACTCTCGCCAGAAGGTAAGGAACCAAATCTCAAGTATGATTCTGTTCTAAAGCTACCATTTCAGTCTGCATTGCCGCCACCCATTTTGGATTCTAAAGGGCCTCTGACACAAACCGAGAAATAGACTTGGACTCAAGCTTGCCAAGGAAAGAATGATAGGAGTCTGAAACCCTATCATATAAGAGATACTGGGAAATGGGATGATTAGTACTACACAGATAACCCCAACAACTGGGGGGATGTTGATCCTGAGGAGGATTATGGCGAGGAAGGAAAGAAGAGGTATGTAAAGGGGAAGAATTACCTGACCCAAGATCCAGAGAGGTAGCAAGAGGGGGTGGAGCACGAGGGCAGTGAGAGTATACCTGCAAGGAAGAGGGGGAAGGAGACGAAGGTGGAGGATGAGAGAGAGGGCAACCTCATCCGCAACCACATCCAAAATGGGGACCGGGCGAACACTTTGAGTAGCTGAAGGGGAAACCTGCATCGGGGGGTTAGGACTAAAAAAAGGAAGATCTTCACAAAAAGTAATATCTAGAGTATGGTGAAAATGACGAGACACAGGATCAAAACATCTATACCCTTTAGACATGGAAGAATACCCCAAAAAAACACAACGAATAGACTTGTCATCTAACTTAGTGTGAGTGAGACGTTGGTCCTAAACAAAACATGTACACCTAAAAACATGAGGCAAAAGAGGAAAAAGGGTAGTATTAGACATAAGAATATGGAAAGGAGTAAGGCCATGTAACACACGACTAGGAGTCTTATTAATGAGATAAACAGTAGTAAGAATAGCCATGTGCCAATAAGACTTGGGCACACTCATACCACAAAGAAGACAAAGCACGACAGACATAATATGACAGTTTTTACATTCAACCACACCATTTTGTTCAGGGGTTTGAGGACATGTAAGTTGTTGAAGAATACCCGTTCGATTAAGGTGAGAACAAAACTCATTGGAGATGTATTCACCACCATTATCAGAGCGGATGTTCCTAACAATGGTACGAAATTGTGTGTTAAGCATTTGCAAAAACTGAACAAAAATGGGAAACACATCAGACTTGCAACGAAGTAAATAGACCCAAGTGCACCTACTGTGATCATCAATAAAAGTCATATAATAACGATGACCCAAAAAAGTAGGAACAGGAGAGGGACCCCAAACATCAGAATGAACAAGGTCAAAAGCACTAGGGGCACGTGTCATATGTGGAATACAACTAGTACGGATATGTTTAGACAACTCACAAGTAACACAATGAAATTTAGAATCCTTGCAAGCTTTATTTAATAACAGGAAAAGTTGACATAAATATTGAAAGTTAACATGATTCATACGAGCGTGCCATAACTCTAAAGTTTGAATAGAAAAAAACACAAGATATAGAAGTAGGCAAAACAGACACCTGAAAACTGGCTAAAGGCAAAGAAGGCTGGTCCGATGGATCCCAAAAGTAGTATAGCCCATCGCGCTCATATCTCCTGCCAAAAATTCTCTTTGAACTCAGGTCCTGTAAAAGGCACGAAGAAGGTAAGAAGATGACGGCGCAATTAAAGGTTTTGGCAAGATGACTAACAGATAAGAGATTATAAGCAAACTTGGAAACATGCAACATAGAAGATAAAGTGATATTAGGGGATAAAGACAGAACACCCTTATGTTGGATAGAAGAGCAAGAACCATCAGCAAGACACACAGATTGGGCACCAATAGTGGGTGCAGAAGAGGAAAGAAAAGAAAACTCAACAGTCATATGATCATTAGCCCCAGAATCCATGAAGGACTAGTAGACCGAACATGGAAAGCAGTAGAAATACCTATAGCAAGGGTGGCAGTAGAGGATGATGGATCAAGAGAACTAGTGGTGAGAGACCCAAGTTGGGCCTAAAGCTGACCAATTTGAGTCTGTAACTGCTGTAGATTAGGGACATTAGGAGGGTCAGAAGTAGGAGTAACTTCCACCAAACTAGCAGTGCGAGCAGAGCCAGAACTACGTGTAGCAAGATCACAAGGACAGGAAGGGAGTTGCCTCAACTCAGGATGAAGCTTGAAGCAACGAGCTTTGACATGTCCAGGCGCACCACAATGATGACAAGTAACAGAACCGGTGGAACTTCGAGAACCAAAACTTGCAGCAAAAGCCATCTAATCTGCTAAAATTGGAGGTACTGAAGGAACACTAGGTTGAACCAATCGCCGACGACGCTCATCACTGTCAATAGTGGCAAAAGCCTCATAAAGAGATGGCATGGGTGATGTGTTGAAAATCTGAATTCGAAGAGATTCAAATTCAGAGTTTAAACCCATGAGAAACTAATAAGTGTGCTGTCAGGCAAGCCTCTTGGACACAAGGGAGTCAGTTTTTGGTGGAAGGTCAATCAAAGGCTCATAGCCTGAAGATATCCAAAGAATTCAACTACAGAAAGGCTAAGGGAGGACTAAGAGGCCCGGGCTATATCTTGGTAAAGCTCGAAGATACGTAAGCATGAGCGTACATTTGTGACAGTGCCTGCCACAAACTCGGAACTGTATTGCAATAGAGGAACATATGATAAATCCGATCTTCCATGGAATTGAACATCCATCCCAATATAGTGCAGTTATCGATATCCCACTAAGCACGTGTAGGGTCTGTCACAGCTGGCGGGGTAATAGTAGGTAAAAGCCAATGGGCCTTTCCCTTTCCCCCAAGGTAGAGTTTAAGGGAACAGCTCCTACTAGCAAAATTTTTACCATTCAACACCACACTCATAATATGATGAATAGAAGTGTGATGGGAAAGAGAAAAATTAGTACTTAGAACAGGCACAAGTTTGGTGGAGACAGCAGTAGATACCTCAGTAGGAATGGGAGAAGATAAGTTATCCATAGGGAGATGATGAGGGCTGAAATAGACAGCAACACAGCAACACAGTTCGAGTAAATAACCAAAAAAGTTGGAAAAAATTCAACGGCTAAATGCTACCAAGTAAACAACCAAAAAAGCCAAAAAAACTCAACAGCTAAAGTGCTTAAAGCATCAGCACTACACACTGTGAAAGAGAGAAAAAGGGTTCAAATCACCCTAAAGAGGGTATTGAACCGATCTAGGCTAGGGTCGAAGTGCTCTATGCCAAGATGAGACCTGGTTAGCAGCAGCAAGGCTCTCGGCAGGTGTAATACAGTCCTGCCGAGGGGTATATGAGGGTGGGTAAGTGGTTTCGGGTAGTCTAGGAGTGGTGGGTTAGGCAGTCGGGTGGTTTAAAAGGGAGATGAGGTATGTTGGCTGCTAGAAGAAGAAGAAAGAAGATGAAGAAACTGCTGGGTAGTGAAGAACAGGGGCCAATAAGGAGAAGGGGGTGGTCTAGGGTTTGTGTGTTTTGGCTCTGATACCAAAAAGAATGAAAATAATTATTTGGCTTACCTATGAATGAGGTAAAGCCTTGTATTTATAATGAAACAACATTACAAAATAGGAAACGAAGATAAAAAAAAAATGTATTAAATCTGTGATTGACACAATCAGAGATTTTATATACACTACCATAATTACAATGTCACTATTTCCTAATTCCAACACTACCATAATTATAATATTACTATTTCTTAATTCGAACAATTCATTGCAGCAAAAATTCTAAAAACCACAAGGCCTTTGAGAACCAAAGCATTGCCTTGAATTCCTCATGGATTTAGCATATTGTTCATTACAGCAAAGAATCTAGAAACAAAGAGACGTTAGACAATGCTTGTGCTTAAACTATAGGTACTTGCATTAATCAGATATTATAGTTTGTTCAAAGAAAGTAAAAAGACAAATATACAATAAATTTTATTTACATATAAATATTTGTACATTCACCACAAGAAATTAGCTTTTTAGGGACAAATTTATTCCGTCCCTAAAAGTGTAATATTTGTTGGGAAAAACTTTAGCCAACTAATTTACTCGTCACGAAGTTTGTCCCAAATGGTCCGTCCGAAAAAAGCCAAAAAATGACTTTTAGAGACAAAATTTTGCATTTGTCACTATAAATAGACTTTTAGAGACAAAAATGTGGTTGCAAAAAGTTTTGATTTTGAGACAACCAAAATTTGTCTCTAAAAGTCTAATTACAGCTAAGGGCAAAAGAAGTAGTTATGGAAACAAAAAATTAATTTTTGAGACAACACAAATCGGTCTCTAAAAGTTTTAGTTTTGCAAGGCAATCAAAAGTGGTGTGTAAAGGTTATAATTTTTTTGAGATAACTAAAATTGGTTTCTAAAAGTTTGATAAATTTTTTTTTTTTTTTTTGGCTTTTTGATTTTGTAACATTTACTCTAAAAATACTAGTTTGAACATCAACTTATATTCCTTTCTTGATTTCTCAATAACCAAACAGAAAATATCAAACATATCACCAAATCATCTGTTCATCTCCAAATTAAAATTCAACTACACCAAAAAAAAAAAGAAGAAAAAGGCTCATCGCATTCAATAACAAACAAATACCATGCTCTGATTCATTAGTATGTAATATCTTGATTGTATATCATAAACTGACAGAGATTTCAAAAGTATCATTTCCAATTTATAAAGCTAGTGCCATAAGCATTGTTTGTAGCATTCAACTATTCAATGAACATATTGTAATTGAAGTTATATCTACCTACATAACAAAACAACTCATCGCATCTTCTTCTCAAGGACTTCGTTGAAATGGCATTCAAAATCTAACAGAGAGCTCCCAAGCTTCAAATCGACACAAGCTTGCAGGACCTGCATAGAACTGAGATCTTAGACCAAACTTGCAGGACATGATAACAAGAAACATTGAAGACATAATGCTTCCTCAAACCCCCACTCCCGAAAAAAAGAGGAGAGAGCAGTGAAGAAATTTAAAAAGAAAAACTTTCCCAAGCCAAACGATTAAGAATAAAGGTTTATAAAATAAAAAATATGGATTCCTTGAACATCTAATCACAATTGCCAAGATGAATATAGCTCTCCACCAAATCTAACTACTTCATAACAATAAATGGATATTTATTGATAATAAAGAAATAACAAAGAAAGGTAATTCATGTAGCACAAACATTTCCAAGTAAGCTAATGCATTCAATTTTAGATTCAATATATGCTCTGGATTTTGAGAAGCGCCTTCTTGATGAAGAAGGAAAAACAGCAAATTTCCATTTTGAGGCCAAGCTATTGGATCTTGTCATAACAGAATCAAGACTCTGAACCAATATCATCTCCAAGGGTGGGACTCATGTGGTCAATTGGTAAAGACACAAACTTGACCAGAAAATCATACTATGAAGTAACATTATGGAAGTCCACCAAAAAAGGAGAGAATGGAATGTGCAAACAGCCTACCAAAAGCCTGATTACTTGAGAGAACTGTAATTGATGGCCCAAAACTTCAAATAGAATGGTTGAAGTGTCGGGAGAATTTAACTTGGATTGGAAAATTTGAGTAGTGTAAGAAACATGTTTTTTTCAAGTATGATGAAGTGAAAATTTCACAACTTCCTTTCGTGAATGACACACTGCTTGAAGTAACATATTAATATTATATGACATTAGAAAAGAAAAAAAGAAAAGTGCAGGCTTATCATAAGTGGTCTTTCAATGTAATCATTCAATAAAATTAGTACAGATTTCTTCTACTAAGAAGCTATATCGCAGCAATACCTAACGAACTGTCAAAAAATATCTTACTAGTGAAAACAAGAGAACCCAAGCTGAAAACTAACTAGCTATAATTAGAAAGATGCCCTGAGTAATCAAGTAGCAGTCTAAATTATTCCTGAAAACTGCTATTCATATCCATTGTGAAATGCTAACTGCCATGATTAAAGAGTTTAGGGAGGAAAACAACGTTCATCTCTAATCTCACGCATCTGCACCTCACGCAAGCAAGAAATATGGAAAAACTGCATTTGTTGATCAATTATCTTTGTTGTCCATGACTAGTTGACAAAGATTTTTATATCCTGGAAATGTTCTCTTGCTTGCAGCAACAACATAAAATGTGAAGACAATTATCATAACATCTACTGTTGACAATGATGTTGTCATAGTCCACATTCATTACCAAGATAACATAAACAACATACACATGAATATTCCAATAGTACAAATATACCACACCATCTAAAGGTTCCTACAGAATATAAGTTTGCATAACGTGGGAAAAAACAAATAGATGATAGTGTTATAACCACTAGCTGTAAAGAAATGGGACCTTTGAAGTGAAAACTAAAACATCATTATATGAGCTTGTTTATACTTCATGTCTTCCTTATATGAGCTTAATCAAATAATCAACACAACAAATCTATAGCTGTATGCAAACACATATGCAAGCACAAAAATGCATTTAGAAATGGGGTACTGACTTCTGATATGTGAGTGTTGTGTTTCTATGTGGGAATAATGTGTAAATTACTTAATGCTGCTGTATAGAAACCCACAAAGGAAATCGAATGTAGATCTCAGAAGATGACTGACTAAGAAGAAGAATCAATAGAGGGTCCTCTTCGACTGATCTGCTGCATCAAGAAGTCGACTTTGGCATTGTATTCTGTGCGATCAGACTCCAAGATTTGAATTCTTCCCACCTGCTCCTCATTGATTCTTCGTTGCTCTTCAGCCTCCCTTATAGTAGCCTCATTATCCCTTTCGAGTTGGGCACAGGTACGTTTTCCAGATAATGTTGTACTTGGTTTTCAACCATGCCCTAAGCCTCGTACGTAGCCAGATTTTTGTCCAAATATCTCAATAGAAAGTTGCTCATTGGATAGCGGGCTAAATCCATCTTCAATAGCTTTGTCCTATCACTTTTCAAGCTTGTACTACAATAATCATTAGTTGAGATAAAACTAAGTATCCATCCACATCTTAGTAAGAATATAAGGAACGAAAGTACATAAAGATTGATGTCTTACATCTCTAATCTCAGCATCAGCATGCACCCATGCCTCTTTTTTCTCACTAAAATGCGTCTTTTTGTACAACTCAACAAGTCCAAGTTCCTCTCCAGTGGCACGGTCTCGCTATGCCATTTATAGCACACATTAAACATCAATATAGATTACGTTGTTCAATTACAATTGCAAAACATAAATTATAGATTCTATAATTAATACCTCATAAAACAAAAGAACTAAAGAAGAAAGAGAGAGAAACAAAAAAAAAAAAGAAAAAAAAAAAGAAGGTAAAAGCTTAAAAAATAAGATATACTAAAAATAGGAAATATGATGCTCGAATTTTCGACTCTCATAAAACAAGCGAATCAAAATAAATTTAACAATGCAATCAATCAAATTGGCATCTACATTTCCAAACAAAAAATCAAGCAGATAAAGACCAAACAAAAAATCAAATTTCTAAGAAAGTGATGAAAGAATGAAATCCATGGACTGATTTGGTTGGATTTGAAATCCATATGTCATGTGATCAACCGAGTGGGGTGCAAGGATTGTAAGATCAGATTTCAAATCAACTTCATTTGAAATCCTTAAGTTAAAAAACAGAGCCTTAAACTATTTAACAAAGATTAAAAATGTACTCACATAATCATCAATTCATACAGATTCTACAAAATTCTAATCAAATTCAGAATCAAATAAAATAAAAAAGTACAATACAACAAAATTTATAAGAGCAACATTATGTTCGAAATTGTAAAATTTTCCAATAATTCAAACCTAAGGAATCTAATTCTTCAAGCAATAGCAAAAATACAAATCTACCACCAAAGCATCTCTGTTTTTTCCATAGATTTACTTCTGAGCCATCCATTGCAATCTGTTTTTTCCATAGATGCTTGGTTATAAATACAAATTACATAATCTGTTAATAAACTGCTGTGAACTTGGGTTAAAATTACATAAAAGCGAGGAAGAAAATTTTTTCTCGGCAAGTGATACAATTATCTAATGACCCAATATAGTCAACAATAAAGATCCTCTAGAGTGATTTTTTAAATGAGTGATATTTAATTCTATCAAAGTTGAAGGTACAATAATCATTTTATTTTCCAACTCTCAAAGTCTCACCATATCACTCTAATAAAAATCACTCTTGAACAAAACCCATAAAATCTGTCTCTTTCTTTATCTGCAAACTTATTCAGTAACAGCTCTAATGCAGTAACTAATCACTGTGGATGCCTTTAGACCTGGTAAATGAGGGGCAATCACCAAATCTAAGCCTGATCAATCACTATATATAAATATATAAGAATAGGAAGAAGTCAAAGAAGAAAGAATGAAATGTATGAATAAACCAAAATGGAGTAAAGTGCAATTTAAAATATATATATATATAACAATATAAATAAATAAAAAAAGCACTTGGGCATATGCTAAAAGCAGAACAAGTGTTGATTAGTCTACCACACAATTGCTTCATAAATTTCCCTGCCGTAGGTGGTCTTGGAAACAATGCAAACAAATATATAATCTGACTACCACTAATCTCTGAATATGTTATATATAAATCTCTAAATGTTCCTTCAAATCAGAAAAAGAATAGGTCCTATTCTCATATGCAAACAGAGTTTCTCAACAAGTTGACATAACTAAACGACATCATGCTGCATTTTTTCAAGGACAATCCACCTCAGCTACCAAGTCAACATCGATAAGTATAGTTTTGGTTCAAACTTTGCATTAAATTTCATAGCAATTCAAGTTGTTTGACTTGAAGTTAAAACTACAGTCAACTTCTTGCAGTCACTACTGCTTTAAATGCACACATATAACCTGCCATTTCAAGCCTATGAATGAAAAAAAAGAATAAATTATGGCTATGTTTCAGCATATAGAAATCAACATCAAGCAAATAAACTTAGCCTAGATCATTAGGATTAGGTAAATTTGCAACATCACTCTACAAAAATCCTTTCCAGATGTTGACAAAAATATAACTATTTAACAAATAGATCCATGAACCAAAAAAAAATGAACGACTACACTCAATAAGATCAAGAAAATCACAGATCGAAAAGCAAATCTATGAGACTGAAATCAATTAATCAAATCAAACCTGGATACTAAAATCGCTGTCAAGAGATGAAATTGTCATCGAGATCAGATTAAGGATTGAATCTCATAAGCAATCAACAAAGAAATCCAGTGCCACTATTATAGCAATTCTGGTTTTCCCTTTCTGTATTTGTTATATTCCGGACTTTGGTTCCGTGGAGTTAGTGGTTGTATATCATATTGTCATCCTTTGATTCCGTGTGTTTGAGTTTTAGGATGTTTTGGGCAGGTGTGTTACAGGTTGGTTGAGCCTAAGTCTCAAATCTTGTTGCCCAGTTTTCAGGTGATCCGCTCGAGCGGGTCTTATTGCGCTCAAGCGGGGTTTACACCCTTTCAGTATTTCGTGCCTCTGCAAAAACTTCTGTAGGTGTGTTTTTCACGCTCAAGCGGATTTTCTTATGCTCGAGCGGGCCTCTTGGCGCTCGAGCGGGCAGTTCATTGTCTGTAAAAGTTCTGGGGGTGGTGGATCTACGCTCGAGCGGACTGGTTTTCGCACTCGAGCCACTACAACAAGTTGGGTGTTAAATGATGAATTTTTTTTATCTCCAAATAGCTAATTTCGTCACTATAGATATTTGTGACGAAATATTTTCGTCACCAATTTCGTCATTGAATGTTTGTCACTAAAAACCACCGTGACGAAAAATAATTTCGTCACCAATGAAATTAGTTCAGTGACAAAATTTTTTGTCACCAATAAAATAAGATTTTGTCGCTAAAAATTCTTATTTTCGTCATCAAATAATTATTAAATACCATATTTATAATTTTAGTTGACGAAGAAGCTTGTCACAAATGTTGATCATTGATGAGGAAATAATTTCGTCACTGTAAGATGTAAAGGTGACGAAATTTTTCGTCTCCAAAAGTCATACATGGGTGACGAAATATATTTCATCGCAAATATATTTATATACGTGACGAAATTTTTAGTCACCAAACAACAAAATCAATGAAAATTTTTTGTCACAAAATTTTTTTATTAGCGACGAATAATTGCTTTGTCATAATAACAAGTACAAATGACGAAAAAAATTTGTCACTAAACTTGTTCCATATTTTATATTTCAATTTCAATTAGTAGCCTTTTAAATGTACTAAGAAATCCACTAGCTATTATACACCACTCCACAAAAAAATTCACTTACAAATTTATATTATAAATCAAAATATATTTATCAAACAAATTTAATAATAATTCATTAACTATAACAAAAAAACCATCCACAAAAAAAAAATCAACATTCGATCTTGATTTGCAACGACAACTAAGTATCAGTTCAAGAAAAAAAAAATTCAACACTTGATCTTGATTTGCAAATATGCTTCCAAACGTCATCAAAAACCAATCTGCAAAGAAAATAAACAAGAAAAGCATTAACATATTATCAATTACATTGTATAGACCTCTCTATCCATGTCAATACAAATTGTGTACACAATGAGTCTAGCTTAAAAAGCAGATAACATGACACAGAAAGAAAACCCACAATATGCCACATTGAGTTTCTAAAGCAGTCAATTTAAGTACTCAAATATCCCAATGCAAAATCTTATGATTGAACGGACATATTTGGAAAAATATATATATGCCCTGAATACCAAAGTTGACACACCTATCAACTAAATTGGGATATTGAAAAAAGAATACATTGGGAAACAATAAATAATCTAGCTCACATTGCACTCAGTAAAAAAAAATGTGATTAAATTCTGCAGAGGAACTTAATAATGTACTTAAGGAGCTATGGATATAAGAAATGAATGATGCCAATAGAATTGATAGCCACATGTGACAATTCCAATGAATGCCCGAGACTAAAATGTAGTACTTATGGCATGTTACTGCAGTTCGTACTTTGTTTGATTTTCTCTTTACTCAACCATATACGAAGTCTAGAGAAGTTAAAGCAAGATACGTTAATTTAAGGGTGTAATATTCCAATTTTCATTAAATATATATATATATCCCATTGCCAAAAAGAGTGTTTCCTCTCTTATCAAATGCAGTGATAATTATAATTTATAATTCTCTATTATAAGCAGTAAATGGGCAAATATAGGGTCCTGATTACCAATTCACCATAAACTCATTTTTCCAATCTATCGTGTGGGTTGTCCAAGTTTGAGGATGTTTGTGATGGTAAACTCTGCTACACATTTGTATTATACATTCCACATTGATGCAGAGAATAAAGAATGTTGTGGGTGATCAAAGAACAAAGGTGGGTATATAAACATAGGGATGGATATGTTATGAACACTGGATCAATCAATATTGCATGTCGTGTAAACTCTTAATTGATGGGTTCAATACTTTGTGCCACATCAAAGTCTATGTTAGCATCCTTAATTCATGGTACTTATGTTGTAAAATAATTTTATAAATTCCAAAAATCACGGTCCCTGATCATGATCTACAAGGACTTTAATGAACATTTCCTAGTTTGTGTCGGGAAAACTTAATCTACACAATCTTTTCTCAGGTTCATAACCATAAGTGCCAGAAACAATGTGATTATAGAATTACAGTGATTCTTTCTTTATAGTGTGGTTACCTGTTCAGGAGATCCTTTGCTGGCCCGATACCAGTTGCCATCAGAATCAATGTACGTAATTGCAGTGCATTTGTCCACTGGATTGAAAGGAAGGAAATGCACTTCTGTGATGTTTGCACATGCCTGTAGACAAAAAGATTTTTCCCTTCTTGAATAACCTACAAGTGAAAAGAAAAGAAAGAAAAAAACTAGAAACTTGAGAGCAATATATTTTTCCTCTAGCCTCCTTTGGATCAGCAAGCATGTTAAAAATGGCTATATCAATGGCATCCTGATTCTCCAATCTTGATGCTCTGGCAGAAAGCAGGATAATCATGTCTTTGTCCATATTTTTGTTAAAAACGTACAGAAGAAATTTATCATCAAGTATGTATTAGCTTAGGGAAAATGAGACTTGATGAAGTCAGCTTTCCATACCTCAATAAGGTTTTGATCGATAGTGAGGCGATTTAGGGTAAGAGTTCTAGTTTTATAACTACGGAGGACATCCATTCCAGCCATTTCTTCAATTGCTGTCATCCTCTTCGTAATGGCACCCTTTAGGTAGCAGAAGGAAAAAAAAGGGAAAAATTAAAAGAATAAAGAGTTGTTATGTAGTTAGCATTGAAATTTGAGCTTAAGATTCTTCTGTTATGGCTCTTACATGAATTATTTTGAGTTTGTATTAATTATTTGTGTGTGACAAACAATGGTGCCTCAATTAGGAGCTGTACCTGTTGAGAGAGTCGATGAGAACCAATTGCGAGTGCGACAGATAATACTGTTGGCATAGCTATAGGGATTCCTCCAATCAATAGAACAAGAAGGTTATTGATTCCATCTCTGTATGAATGGAGCTGTATGGGGTACATGACAATGATTTCTAGAATCATCGCCACAACTATAGAACAAATGTAGAAATTCCCAATGGCAGTAAGAACCTGCAGGAAAAACATTTTACATTTCTCACAATTTTGCCAACCAGGTTTTGTTTGAAATTTTGATGGAAACTTCAATACTCTCATAACTTATTTATATTCAAGGAGTTTTAATTGTTAACAAGTTTCAGGTTGCCTTGTCCTGGTGTGAAATTTCTTGCATTTTACGTAGTCTTAAATTACTTATGGAACTCTACTCCATGTTGCAGTATTTCTAAGTTGCCATGTACAAGGCAAGAGGCATAGCTCAACAATGATAGATTTCTTAATCACCTTCTGGAAATGACCAATACTTTCAGTGGAATCAACTAGATGTGCAGCTTTTCCAAAGAAAGAGTGAACTCCAGTTGCTATCACTACAGCTTCAATCTCTCATTGCTTACATGTTGAACCAGAAAAGACTTCATCACCTGTCCTCTTGGTGATAGGAAGTGATTCTCCAGTAAGAGCCCACTGCACTGAACAAACAAACAAAAAAAATCAGATAGTAATACCACTTAACCAATTGTATAAAATTTATTTAGAATAGACAAATAAATGTGAAAGGCTACATTGGTTTAGTTCCAATAAAATGTGAAAGGCTTGTATGTATGAGATAAAAATCGATTCTCATTTAGTACGACATAAAGAAGATTCTCATAGGATCCATGATCATGCTGAAAAGTTTGCAGCTTAGCATCTACATCACATGGTGAAAAAGCGGATCCTCATAGCATTGGTGATCATGATGAACAGTTTGCAGCTACATCATATGGTCAGGGTGTAAAAAAACAACTAGAGTTGTTACCATTGCAACTCTTCAATCATGTATGCGCAACCAAGATAATAAAGATTAAAAAGAACACAATTGATGAAAAAGGAAAATGAATGAACATGTCCACCAAGTTCTTCAAATAGTTTATAGCAAATCTAGTTCACTCTAGACTTGGGAAAAGCCTCGAATTCCCAAGTTCAAAAGCAACTAAAGATCCCTCATATCTTCTAGCTGACAAGAGCTTGCATAAGGAAACAAAATTGCAATTTCTGCACCAAAACCTAATAAAATTAAGTCCGAACTATACCATTACTGATTAAAAAGGGAAAAAAGCATCACATAGTTAACTTCAATACAAGTAACCATTGGCAAATGGCAGTAAAGTAAGAAATTCAAGTTCCCTATTATCTCATTAAGTAGCTGAATCCAAAAATAGAATAAATTCTAGATAGCCAAATGATGTTTCACCCTATATGAAAAACAACTATACCACGTAAACCAAGATTATGCTAGGCACAAAATTCTGCTAAAGCTATAAAGGTTAAGATCAGTTGATACCAAAAAATTAAAATAATCCTGTGTAAGGGAGAGATATTACTGACATGATAGAATGGTGGCGAACTGTTCAGTCCCCGTCCTTTAGAACAGCAGCAGAAACAGCCTCCCATTTCTATTCAGTTATCTCTATTGTCCACCAGAAGCTATCAGCAATTTAGTCATCATGTTCCCTCTGTTTGGCATAAGAAAAGGAATTCTATTAGATGAAAAATGCTTGGCATAACACAAGGACACTCTATAGATCAAAGGTAAATAATGTCATACTTGAAGCCCAAAAGAAAACTGCTTTTACAATTAGGACTGACTCAAAAATCATCAATAAATATCAAATAACATGTGAAAGGGCATCTGAGACAAGTATAAGATTGAATCAGCACAGATATACACACAAACAACTGAAGTACATCAGTAATAAGACACTAACTTGATGGGTGAGTGAATGCTTAATTTTGTGGTGTATACCCATTTCGATTAAGTGGATATGGGTTCTGATACACAGTTCTTGTACCAAAAATTTGTTCTCTTTGTCGACATTTTCTACTTCTCTGTCTCCACCTACTTTTTTCCTCTTTTCGATTTCTTTAAGAGATACCTTATCAGGTATTTCAAAACTCTTGTCTTCAATTTTCTTTTTCTATTTTTATGGTAATTAAAAAATCTTACTTGTTTTAAAATCTTACGTTGTTTCTGATTTTTTTGTTTGTTGCAGATTCAAAAGTAATGATAGGTCATCAGCGGACAATTCAAACCAATCGGAGGTTTCTTCTGCAGAAAGCAGTCTTAAAGATTCGATTCCTATTGAGCCAAAAACAGAGTTACAACCGTGGATATACAGGGGTCGAATCCAAACAAGAAGACAAATGAATTTTCGGATGGGTTTGACCAAAAATAGACACCCGAGTTCTCTTTCAAATTCAAGTTTCCAACTTTTGAAGAATTCAATCAGAACAGGAAAGAAAATAGGGGTTCTTCAGCTTTGAAGCAGCCCCAGATACGAGCATCGCTAAGTACGAGTTCAAGCCTGTTGTCAAATGTTCTAGTATATATATATATAACAACAGCAACAGCAGCCTCTCACAGCGAAAGGAAAAGAAGAGAGATGAGATGAGTGCCTTACCGTCAAACTAGTCTTGCCGCCGAAGATGTGAGTGCACCGTTCGCCTCTCACAGCAATTGATTTTGATCCTCTCTCTATTTTGAGTGCATCGTTCGGCTGTGATCCTCTCTCTGTTTTGGGACACTGCTGTAAAGCTTTGAAGAACCTCGAAAGGGCTTCAGGACCGCCGTGTTCGCCTTCAATCACCACAGCTATTCGGTTAATTAGCAGTCAATCAGAATAAGGTTTAAAGAACCCCTTTCCCCTTCCAACGAATTTTGAAACTCTATTTCTTGTCCCTCTCTTTCTTCTACGTTACTTTATCATTATAACCCACTAGAACCAAAGAGGCAAGAGTCAGTGTATCGTGTTAATTAAACAACAATAAAGGAATAGAAGAATTCAGATAAGAACTCACTGTAAATGTCACAATAGCACTGAAAAGAGCGAAAAATCCATAATCATCGCTTCAATAACCCAATAAACATATTGGCAATCCCTAATCGAGGTACATAAAATACATTTCAACATATTGGCAATCCTTAATTGAGGTACATAAAATACATTTATCTAGAATTTATATGTGCCCTTGATCTTTATTTTTTTAGTAAATCTGTTACATTTAATATTTCCCGTTAATTGCATATAAAGCAAATAACATGAACGAGTTATTAACTTAACAATTCTATATTCAAGCACTCATTTTTTCATAACTAGTCTGAAGAAATAATATATGGGACACTATGTGTCTCAGTAGTTTTCAAAATTAGGGAAAACAATGAAATTAGTTTTGAAAATTAGGAAAAACAAAGATTGAAAAAAAGAGAAATTCAGTAAGGGAGAGAGAGAGAGAGAGAGGATCTATACCTGAAAAGAGAAAAATAGAGAAATAATCGAATAAGCGACGTCGACGGCACTAACAATTGCTCGGAAGAGAACACGGGTGACATCGGTGGCGGCACTGGAGGAGGAGAACGGGTGACGTTGGTGGCGGCACTAAAGGAGGAGAAGGGGTGCTAAAGGCAGAGAACGTGTGTTTTGCAAGAGAGGGATGAGAAGAAAACTGGAGCACCAAAAAAAAAAGGAGGGGAATTAGTAGGGGTTTTTTTTTTTTTTTTTTTTTTTTTTCATTGCCGCCAATATCACAAAGTTCTCCCTCCAAAATTGGTGATAAAATAATTTTCTCCCCAAAAATTTTAAAATGTGAAAATTATTGACGAAAAAAATATATTCTTCATCAAATAGTTTCAAAATATTTAAAATCAATTTTTTCAAAAAAATATATTTAAAATTATTGGTGACAAAAATATATTTCTCACTAATAATTTTATAATTGGTGACAAATTTTGTTCTCACCAAAAGTCTCAAAATTTTGGCGCCACCCAAAAAAATTAGAGGAAAAACCTTTGGTGACAAAATTTAATTTTTCCTCACCTAAAAAGAAATATTTATTGACGAAAATAAATTCCGTCACCTGTTATTTTTACTTTTTATTATATGTGACAAAATTTTATAATTCGTCACAGATTATTCTTATTTAGTGACGAAATTTATTTTCTTCACTACTTTCGTCACCAAAGGTTACTTAGAGAGCTAATTAACTTGTGTTTTGATTTGAGAGAGAGAAAGAGAAAGAGGGGAAAGGAAAATTGATAAACAATAAAGAGGGGGGGAGGGGAGAGAAAAAGTTAGTAGTCTATTTTTTTCATTACCGCCAATATGCCAAAACTTGTCCTTCCAAAATTAGTGACAAAATAATTTCATCACTAAAAAGCCTTAAAATATTAAAAACTATTAGTGATAAAATTATATTTCTCACCAAATGGTCTTAAAATATTTAAAATCAAGTTTCTCAAAAAATATATATATAAAAAATTATTGGTAACGAAAATATATTCCTCACTAATAATTTTATAATTGGTGACAAATTTTTTTCTCACCAAAAGTCTCAAAATTTTGGCGCCACCAAAAAAAAAATTAACGGAAAAACATTCGGTGACAAAACTTGATTTTTCCTCACATAAAAAGAAGTATTTGTTGACGAAAATAAATTTCGTCACCAATTATTTTTATTTTTTTATTATATGTGACAAAATTTTGTAATTCGTCACGGATTATTCTTATTTAGTGACGAAATTTATTTTCTTCACTACTTTTCGTCACCATAGGTTACTTTTGTTGTAGTGTGTTTTGTTTTTGTGTCTTGGCGCTCGAGCGGACCTTCTTGCGCTCGAGCGGGTTCAGTTTTTTGTTCTTAACGCTCGAGCGTTCTATTATCCGCTCGAGCGGGTCATGCGTATATCAGTAGGCAGTAGCGGGATTACACTTCACTTTTTCATCTCTTTCATTTTCAAAACCCTAGATCTGAGCTCTCTCTCTCTACAAACCTTCTCTCTAAGGTTTCATCTACTTTTAGTGAGTTTCTAACCTAGTCCCTTTGTAAGAAAGGTAGAGGGTCGCGAGGGCTTCGTTTTAATCTGAAAATTTTCGAATTTGGAGCACGTTGGGTTTTGGTCTTCATCTCTGTTTGAGCTCTAACTTCGAGGTAGGGATATCCTACTCCATCTTATGAGCTTTGTCTTTAAATTTTGACATTTTGATATGTTGGGGTTTGTTGGATAATTTTGAGAAAGTTTGGGGTCTTTGTGTAACTTTCAAAGGAGGGGTTTTCAAGTTTAAAACTCTATGTATGTAATACATTGGAAAATGGAACCATGTGTTGGATTATTGATGAAAATGGAACCTTAGGGTTGGTATTGAGATTATGGGAAAAAGCCCTAATCGTTATGATAAATTAATTTGTATAATTAATTTTGGGAAATGAGAAATTGAATAGGAATTATTCAAATTACAAAGGTGTGGGATTAAAGGGTGTAGTTGGATTAATTTATCGCTCACCTTGACGAAATGTTGATATTTTATCCATTCGGTACATTTATTTTCTGTTTAGAAATAACTGCTTTGGGCTATCGGTAGAGGATAGTCTTGATTGTTGTAGACAATGCATGATGATTAGGCGAACTAAAACTAATCAATTAAGTATGCCATAGAATATGGTGGTTGGTATAATACATCGAAATTGTGTATTGATTGAGTGAACATGTATATGATAATTGCTTATATACATTGTGTTATGTGGGAGGAGATAGGGGATGTACTCTACGGTTTAGGGGAAGATAGGGGATGGACCTCTAAATCGGATTATGTTTGATATTGATACAACACTAAAATGTGTATCATTTGTGAAGTATGGAAGTGATTTTGGCTGAGGTTGATACAGCACCAAAATGTGTATCTATTATGATATAAGAAATGTTAACATGAGTTGTTATCCCAATTGAATTGGAAATATTGTTAATAAGAGATGTAATCTCTGTCGGATTATCTGGCCAAGTTCTGAGCCATGTTTTTGAAATGAAATATAACATGGGCATGATTGTCAGGAAATCGTAATGTGATGTAAGTGGACGTAAAAGTGTAGACCATCTATCAACTGCTAATATTTTAATTATTGTTTATAGTTGGTTTAGTATATTTCTACTGGGATGTGGCTCACCCTATATGGGACATCATTTTCAGGTTCAGGTACTATGCCGCCTCCGAGATCTTAGCATGGATCACTGTGGGAGTTAAAGACTCTTTTTGTTAATTTTTGTTGTATTACATGTATATCAAGCCAAGGGCTTCTTTTGTGTAGAGTTAGTACTCTCTTCTCTTGTAACCAAGTGTTCACTTGGAAAATTGTAAGCCTATAGGGCATTTCCTTTTGTCGTCAACATGTAATACTTTTTGTAAGAATACTCTGATGATTATAATATGAGATTCCTTTTCTTTATCGTGATTGTATGATATTATAGGTTTATTTTGAAGGCATTACAACTATTGAGTTCATTCCGAGATAGAAAGAAATCAACAAATCCAATGCATTCGCGAGATAGAAAGAAAGCAATCAACAAAGGATTGAATCTCCAAAGCAATCACCAAATCGATTCGCGAGATAGAAAGAAATCCAGTGCATTCGCCAGAGAGAAAGAAAGGCTATTTCAGATTAGGGATTTGAGAGAGAGAGAGAGAGAGAGAGAGAGCAAAACTTGCTATGATACAAAACCCGACTGTTTGAGTTCAAAGAATGAATGAATAAAATAAAATAACGTATGATTTGGGTTTATTGGGACCGATTAAAATGGTTGAGAAAAGTGTATGACATTTTTGCAACCAAATAGACTCGTTTCTAAAAGATAATAATATGATTAAATGTGTATTTTTTAAAATTCCTTCATTTTGTCCTTAAAAACATGATTTTTGCAGACAAATTATTTTTGTTCCTAAAAATTTGTATTTAAAACTCAAATTTGTTGTAGTGACTGATTATCAACAAAAGCTGACCAGCATGAAAAATAAATGCATATTTAACAATGTATGTAATCAACTCAACTGATTGCCAATCATGTGAAAGGGAGAGATTGAAGTTAAGTAATTCCTTATTACAAGAGTTACTTAATTGTTTGTTTGGTTGGAGACATAGAGGAATTACATACTTGGTGGCAGTAGACTTTTCATGCTTTATCTTGAAGAAATAGATTTGTAGAGGAAACCGTTACACTTCAGCTCGACCAAATAATGTATCATGACCTGAAACCCAACAAATCATGCCAAATGAGTTAACTTCAAATAAAAGTTTTTGTATACTACTTTAACACATCGACACACACACACAGAGTATGGTTTAGTAGAGCATTAATTTATGTAAGTAACAGTTAAATAATTTTATCATTGTTAAAATTATGAGAATAAATCTTATGGAGAATTAAAAGAGGGGGGGGGGGGGTTAGAAAAATATAACTGATAACAAAGTCAGCTGGTGAAGATTGGAGGTAACTTATAAAATGTAAGAAGATAATTATTTTTTAATTAAAAGAAAAAGAAACAACATAAAAACAAGACACTTAAATGAACAAACTTCATTGGGAAGGTGGAGTTGGGGTGAGAGGAGAAGAGTGAAATCATTAATATGGGCAATTGGATAAATAAATTACCGATCGATCTGAAGTATATGGTCAATGATGATGGATGGAATATGGGCAATCTTGTGCCATTCTTTCCTTTAGAAGGGGGCAACAGCATGCATTTTCACAGATCGTATATTGGTGAGTGGCGTTGCATTGCTTCCATGTTGGGAAGATTCATCAGATTTGGGCAATTCCAAATATTCAAAGAATGAAGAGATGAAAGGTTACCCAGCCACTCTGGCAGAGCTTCCAGTCCAATAAAGCTTAGAAGTGACATGTCTCTCAAGGTCGTGAGGTGCTGAAGTTGATCAGGCAGATACTTGACTCTCTCCCACCCATATAGAGTCAGAGACTCCAAGGACATGAAGGGGTACTGTTTGGGGTTTGGGTGATATTTGGTATCCACGTCTGTAGTAGCAGTAACAGAAGAGGAAGTGGAAGCAGATGCAGATGCAGCACTTACAGTGGAAGGCCAGGGGAAATATTCGAGCTCCTCTGAGAAGGAACCTATCGTCAATATTTGAAGGCTGGTCAGGCAAAATAGCCTCTCCCCCCACCAATCTGCCAATCTTGGACATCCTCTCATCATCAAGTTCTGAAGGGAAGTGAGGCTGCATAATTCATCTGAATTGGCCATTATTAAATTTGGACACCATTCTATCTTTAATGTTAAAAGGGTTTGTTGTAGCAGTCCCTTTGGCAAACATTTCAAATCTTCGCAATCTGAAATCCAAAGCAACTGAAGAGATGTTAAGCTGCTGGAATTGGACGCTTCTTCGTCTGTTTCTTTAATTATAGACCTTAGATTTGGGCAATTTTTTATTGTTAAGTGCTCGAGAAACAAAAGATTTTGCAAGTTATTTGCCAAATAACATAGCTCTTCACAATTCCATACGATCAGCATTCTTAGGGTTTTGCAGTTTTTTTCCAGCAAATCTACCAGTAAAACACCAATCTTTGATTTCGAACCCGAAGATACCTCTATTCTCAAGTAAGGGCGATACGTATTTCTAGGACACGTATTTCTAGGATACCGATCCAAGTACGGGTTATCTTTGTTAATAGTCAATTCCTGTAAGGATAACAAATGGCCTGGAATTGTAGTCAACTCAGGGCAACGTTCAATACATAACAAGTTAAGCAGAGGAAAGAACATTGTGGTGTCTGACAACAATGATGATACCCCAAGCCCAGACCATTCTTCTATGTTTGGCATATCAACTAGATGGAGTTCTCTCAGTGCTGGAAATATAACAGCTAATGCTTTTGCTGCTGCTGCTGTAGTTGCTGCCCCACAACAGCTACCAGAGATGATGCCATCATTATCATTATCATGATCATGATTAACAACACTGTCACAACCATAGAATTCAGGACCAATACGTTTCAGATTACTTAATCCAGACATTTTAATAACCTCAAGATGCGGAAGGTGTCCGAGTGGTGGTATTTGTTCACATCTTGTGCAGTTGGATAATTCTATCTTAACCAAATTTTGAATTAATTGAGCATCTCTACCACGCATCATCCATGATGCAAAACTTTGTCCTTTAAAGTCCTCGAGTTTTAAAACCTTGAGGTTCCCATGAGGTTTAAGTCCTTCCAACACATCCTCATGGTAAATACTAGTAGTGTCTTCTGCTGTTGAAGGAGTGCCCACCCCAACCCAATGAAATCCTAACTCATGAATGTTTGGTTTTCCTAATATATTTGCCTTTTCTGCTTCTTCCCTGCCTTTTACCAGTTGGAGATTGTAAATCATCAATTCACCTCTTAGTTTGCTTAAGCTACCCAGCTCTTCAATTTCACGGCCCTTATCCTCACCAACAACAAAGAATGGTAAAGTTTGCAAAGAAGTCAACTGTCCTATCATCATTGGCATCAATTTCCTGTTCCCTTCTGTATCATCAATATAAAAATGTCTCAAGCTAACCAACTTACTGAATTCTTTTGGAAGCTCTTTGACATGCTCAAAAGATGGAAGTCTCAATGTTTGCAAATTGTAAAACTTGGTGATAAAATTTGGCAGCATTTCAATAGATGAATATGAGAGATCAAGATATCTCAAATGTTTGAACTTACGTACAAAACTTGGCAGCTCTTTCGCACCATATGCTCTGAAACGCAGGGCACGTATACACTTAACTTCTGAAATGTTTTTTGGGATGTCATAGAAAAATAATGTCTTCAAACTTGTTTCTTTCACAAAACCCAATGATAGATGTTGAACCTCGGGATGATACTTTTGCTCACCAGCAATCGAATTCAAAGCCAAA
The DNA here is from genome assembly GCA_036172215.1 of Camellia granthamiana. Lineage (NCBI taxonomy): Eukaryota > Viridiplantae > Streptophyta > Magnoliopsida > Ericales > Theaceae > Camellia > Camellia granthamiana. The sequence goes on along the minus strand of JAXFYN010000038.1, from coordinate 3,402 downwards.
CAATTACCCTGTGAGACATCCAGTGCCAGATCATGCACAAGATCGTGCATTTTGCAACCAGTAATATTATTGTACACATCCAATTCAATGTCTTGAAATAAAGAACTGTGCAACAAAATATTAAAATAATCATTACCAACATCTTCCATTTCCAAATTGCATCCCGAAAAAGGCTGGAGATATCCTTGAGCCATCCAAAGCTGAATCAACTCATCCTTTTGAATGTTGTAATCTTTTGGAAAAATAGAACAATACGCAAAACAGTGTTTCAAATATGGTGATGGTAAGTGATCAAAACTTAGCCTTAATATCGGTTGAATTCCACTTTTGATTTCAGGTGAGCTCCATATTTCACTGTTTTTTATTGACACCCATTCATGTTCATACTGTTTAGAGTACAATACACCTCCTAGTGACTTTATTGCCAAGGGCACGCCCTTACACTTTTCCACCATTTTTCTACCAATAGCCACCAAATTTGGGGTCTCTATTGGTCCTCCATTTGCAAATGCTCTTTTCCGAAACATGGTCCAACTATCATTTTTTGATAGTTGGTTCAAATGATGAGTGAGAGATGCAGAGGCTCTCATGGTAGATACCACATTCATACTGCGGGTTGTAACTATTATTTTGCTTCCCATGGAGCCACCTATTCCTTTCAAAGAAGCTCTCATGCTCTCCCATTCGTGTGGATTTTGATTCCAAACATCGTCTAGTACAAGCAAATACTTTTTTCCGTTTAGTTTTGCTGCAAGCTTTCTCACTATTCCTTGAATATTATCTGTGTCAGACTTATCCCCAGTAAGAGATTGTACCATCTCATTCAATAACCTTTTAACTTTGAAATCATCAGAAACACAAATCCACATCCTTTGATCACCAAAATGCTCCACCACCCAGTCATTGTTGTAAACTAGCTGAGCAAGGGTTGTCTTACCCATCCCACCCATTCCTACAATGGCAATGACAGATAAATCATCTACGGTGTTGTCGGAGGAGCCAAGTAACATGTCTATCACAGTTGATACATCACCATCCCTTCCAACAACTTGTGAATCATCTACAAAGGGGTGAGTCAGCCTGAAATTCAATTCTCTAGGTTCAACAGCACTAGTAATACTAGCAGCATTTAAGATCTGATCAGCTGGTCTAAGACCGACGTCATTTGCTTCTTTACAAAGATTGTCAAAAAACAAATTGATATGCTTGACCTTATGAACCATCTTGAGACGAAATGGGAGTGGATTTGAGAGGGAGAACAAGTTGCGTACCTTGTTGTTGTTGAATCGATTTTGTAACTCAAACTTACGACGAAGGGCTTCAAACTTGAATTCATCCAAGACATCGTCGGCAAGGGAAGCCACAGAATTGAGTTTCTTGAGCCAAAGTCGCATAGTTTCGAGCCTTATTATGACTCCTCCTCCTCCTCCTCCTCGGTTCTCAGCATCATGTAACAGAGCTTGAATCAATTCCAACTTGTCACTAAGCCTTTGAAGCTCATCCTTGAAACCCCATGCCAGGCTAATCTGTTCGGCTACTAGTGGAATCAGGTAATTCAACATCACCTGAGCAGCACAGATCAGGGGAGATGCACTCATATTTCCTTCTTTGCTTCGCAATGGAACAACACAAACAAGAGAATAATAAATTGAGTTTCTCTATCTCCTTATTGTGAGTGTTTTAATCATGTGTGTGAACAAGCGAAAGTCTTCAACTCTTTCCTTTCCGCGTTCGATTTTAAAATGGAAAAATAAGTGTGCGAAAGTCTTCAACTCTTTCCTTTCCGCGTTCGATTTTAAAATGGAAAAATAAGTGTGCGAAAGTCTTCAACTCTTTCCTTTCCGCGTTCGCTTTTAAAATGGAAAAATAATGTGGGAATAAGCGAAAGAGAAATTTGGGATCCGTTATTTTTGATTGTGTTTGTTTAATGTTTTAAAAAATTAATTTCACATTTATTTTTAAAAAAAATTTTAAGGTGATAAAATTTGGACTAATCGATGATTTGGTTGATTGATCGAAACAGTGTTCGATTTTTTTTGTTTTTGTACCAGTTATTTTTGTATTACAAAAAGAATATTTTAAATTTTTTTATCAGTTTTGAATAAAATTTTGGATTATGTATTTGGTTATGAATTGTAAATTTTTGTATCAAATGTCATGTCACATTACTCAATTCAAACTCAATTCAAAACTCTTTTCAAAACTCATAATCAAATAAATTTTTCACACTCAAATCATAATTTCAAATCTCCCAAACTCAAAATACAACTCTATTATTAAATTATAATGCTAAAACTCTACCAAACACTACATTGATTTGGAGATTTGAAGAGATATTTGAAAAGAGAAAAAATATATATATAAAATTAAGTAAAATATAAATATATTTTATTCATATTTTGTCTATTTTTTTTTTTTCTTTCTAAATTTCTTTTCAAATTCTCTAATTAAACACATGAAAATGGTGTGCTGTCTTCTTCCAAAAAAATTATTAGGTAATCATTTATCATATATCTCTTTCAAATTATTCAACATAAAATTATACAGGGTATGTTTGATTTGAGTTTGGGAGATGAGTTTTAGAAATAAAAAGTACGAAAAGTTATTTGGTTTGATTTTTTTCAAAAGATGTTTTGAAAAATTATTTTGAGAGAGAGTTTTGGAAAAGTGATTGATTTGATATGTATGAGAGAGAGATTTGTTTGAAAAACTTATAAACTAAACAAGTTTTGGAAAAAAATTTTAAAAAAATTTGTTTAGTTTGATTACTTTTGAAAACTTATTTGCAGAGAATTTTTTCCAAAAATTTTTAGGAAATACAAACCAAACAAAGCCAGAATCTCGCTACATCCACACAAAACGCCCTGCCCAAATTCTCCGACTTACGTGGCCTGTGAGGACCAAAACTCTGTCGTTTTAATCAGATGGAGGCTCATATGCTGAAGTTCAAAACTCTGTCGTTTTATCCCAAATGAGAAACTGAACTTGTCTCTCTTCCTCCGTTGTCGTTCTTTTGATCATAACACTCAGTTTTTTCCAACTCCAACCAGGTAACTTGTCTTTTCTCTCGTTGAAAAGAAAGAATTTCAATATGATCAATCTCTTTCTACTCTATCTCAACTGGGTTCGCTTTCTCACTACTCTATATCTCTCTTGGTCTTATTTCTCTCTCTCTCTCTCTCTCTCTCTCTCTCTCTCACACACACACACACAACTGGGTCTTTACTCCTCAATCCATTCAATCTGATCAATTGAAATGGATTAAGCATGATGACATTGATATCCATTCATGCATGTGAAATTGTGAATGAGATTAGTTCTTGATTCTTCAGATTTGTTTTCTAGGTTGCTGTTCCTTTGCTATGGGTGTATGCCTTTTCGTATTGCCATGGCAATCTAGAA